>JABAJZ010000040.1:3448-43982 GCA_018857265.1 Termitomyces sp. T32_za158 | reverse complement strand
CGACGGTATTGGATGGGTGTTAGAATTCGAAGAATGACGAGCTTGATGTGTCACATTCTGATTTTCCGAAGAGGCAATTTGAGGTGCATCAATTGAAAGAAGTTTTGAGTGCTTCTCCACAGTATGCGTGATACACTATAAAGAGGAAGTTCATGTGGAAAAATAACTGAATGCCTGCAGAAAGATCGCAATTCACCTTGGAGGTGTCAACCATTTCAGCTTCGCGCAACGCTGCCTGGTTAGATACATTTGTAGGCATTGTTTTGGGCATTGTGATGGTCTGAAAAGAATGTGCTTAATGATGATTGGTCAATAAGAAAGAACACTAACGTGGTCCAGCTGTTCCTTCCCTTGCTTCTCAGCACGGACCATGGAAGGATTGTTGTCTATTAAGGGAGGTGGCCGTGAAAATGACCTTTTTCTATAGACGGGCCACTGGGAGGACATAGAGTCAGAAACCTAGGAATAATAAGCCAAACCGCACTATGTAGTACGGTCATAGGGTTAGGAAAATCCCTCACCTCATCGTACTTTGACCGACCGTTATTTGAGTTCCGAAGTTCAGCATTGTTTTTAGCTAACATTTCCCGAGCAGACGATACAGGCGGAAAATCCGAAAGAACATTGTTTGGATCATTTTCGATTGTCTGCTATGATATTGAATGTGGAATTTGAAAATATTTGGCAAGATAGCTCACATGTTCTTTTTGCTTGGAACGTCCTATTTCACCAAGTGAAACGACAGTTGTTGTGGGATTAACACCAGATAGTTGCTCAGTGGTCAGATATTTTTCATGATGCCCTAATGGCAAGGAAGGACAGTTGAGATTTGCATATCTTGCTTGGTTTTCACGCGAGCTCAACGGAGATGTAGCTTGACGAAGACATGCCAATGCAAGGTCTGGAGGAGCCGAGGGAACAGTATCACGCCTTTCCTGTAGTCAAAAGAAAATTGAACAGATATTAAAAGACAATGAAACGATAATACCATAACTGCTTCGACTTGAGCAAGGTTACGCTCATGTTTCGACAGCTTGGGTAAATCTTTGCGAGGTAAGCTATCCGGATTGGTTTCATCGTGAGCTGGAGTATATCGGTGCTGTTTCCTAGGTTGAGGACTGAACGTCGAAGCAGACTCCAATTCTGCATTTCCCGGTTCAAAACGTCTGTCCAAGTAGCTTTTGTTTCCACGATTATCTCGACGACGTTCACGTTGGTCTGACTCCCGGACTCGGTCGTGTTGTCTGCCTTGTTTGAACTCGCCTTCCAACTCACGCGACCGGGAGGTCACATAAGGATGTTCCTCTCGCAATTCTTTATGTACTTCAGGGATTCCACCAAACCCATATTTACCTGCATTCACAGGCCCTCCCCCTTTGAGCCCACGCTCTCTCTCCGATCTCTCAAAGCCATCGTCTTTTCCCCGTGACTTTCCTCTTCGATCGACAACTCCTGTTGCTCGTTCCCTATGTGCATTCTGTTCCCGTTCCTTCCGTGGCTCTCTCGCCACATCTCCGCCTCTATCTCTTTCCGTTGGCTGTCGTCTGCCATGGTTCCTATCCTTTTCCCTTTCACGCACCTTATGTGCTTCTCGAAATTCTTTGTCCTGTCCGTGTACCCCCGTCCTCCCATTCCGTCCTCGTTCCAGATCACGATTTCTGTCACTTTCGCTTTCATTCTCCTTATACCTCTTGATGTTCTCTCTGTCTCTTCTTCTGTCCTTCCTCTCCTTCTCATCGTCCAAGACTCCCCTCTGGTCTTCGTCTCCGTCCCTAGGCTGAAAGTAGTCTTTCCTCCGACCAGATTTCTCCATGACTTGAGCTTTATATCGAGCGATATCGACCTCTCTCTCGCGTGTCCGCCGTTCCCTTTCTCCTCTCTGATCTGCATCCCTATATCGATTATCGGAGCGTCTTTGAAGTTGGGCATCATCTTCCCTGTGCACCGTAGGGGTGTGTTCAACGGAGGGCAGCCGCATCGATGCTGGAAGACGTTGGTTTGTTGACCATACAGCTGAGCCACCGAGGTATTGACCTGAATCTGGGTAGGAAGATGTTGTAATAGAAGGAAAGGCAGTACTCGCAGGTTGAATGTTAGTTGGCACCTGAGAACCTCGACTAGTTGACGGATAACACTTCGTGGTATTATTTCCTGAGGGTGTAATATGCGGCACCGAATCATGGCGAGTACGATTTGAGCTCCATTTTTCATCAGCCCTAGAGGCATCAGCGGTGCGGTTCAAAGGTTCTTCAGGTATTCGATGTCGAACCCTGTCGTCATGAGACCCTTTGGAAGGCGGCAACCAGACCTGGTAGGTTGGCGTCGAGTCACTTGCTGGTTTGCGTAAGAAGCTCCTCATCCAATGTTAGCCTAAAGAAGTGGCAGAGGTATGACTCCTATAAGGATTCTGCTTCCTTACAGCAGAATCTGAGGAAAGACACGGGGGACGTCAGAATAAGGGATGCTTTCGACATGAGGCGAAGACGGGCTGCAGTAAAATGCCGCCACTTTTGGAAAAGTGGGCTTAAGCGACACCGAAGTTTCAGAAACACAACATAGCCACGTTCGAACTTATCCTCACATGGGGACCCAGTGGAAGATCAAACAATCTGGTTTCAATTCCCGGTGTTCGGCACGGCGGGGGGAAGGCAAATATGGTGCTGGACTTTCTATGTACTGTAAACGCTCCAAAAAAAGATCAAACCGAAAGATGATTAAAGGCAACTGCATTCCATGATCGCTCAAAGGACGAATACACAAGTATATGAGTATATAATGAAATACCCTTTACATGGTTTATACGATGGAAAAATTTATTTAAAATGTATACGAAACAAGTGTATGCCTGGAACATAAGTCCACCAAACGATCAAGTAGGCGACACGGATGTCAAAGGCTTCTCCAGGGACCATGAGGGAAAACCCTAACTGACCACCCTCAGAACGAGACTGGAAAGTATTTCAAGGACTGCCTGAATTCAATCTTACACGATTTTGACTCATTACAAGACAGTGCACAGCACAGAAGCTGTAGAAGACGTATCTTCCTGTCAAGACAATTTAAGGATCGTGTAGCATGCAAGAGCAACCAGGGCAGACATGAACGAAGAAAGAAAGAATGAATGAATGAAAGAGTAGCCAAGAGAGAGATTGATAAAGAAAGTATCACCAAGCGATCCATTCGTGAAGAAGAGAGTTGAAACAAAAAATGTTGTGGTATTAAAAAGACATCGGAAACGGCCGCCCATTCGGCCAAGGCCGAGCGGCACAGATGAGTCCGTGACTTTGTAAGTCACTCTGTATCGCTCATCCCAAACCTCATAGCACACATTCTTGACACGATTTTCAACGCATATCACGTCTTGTCTATTCCCTGATTAGAGTGGGAGGTCTGTTTTATCATTGATACGGATTTTTTTGGTCTCGATGGTGCGCAGCCATCGCCGCCGTATCTATTTTCACCTCTCATTAACTGCAACTCTTTTTAGAACGATACCATGGACGTGCTAGATGAGAGGCAGAATGGTGCACCTCCAATGGAGATAGACGAAGTTGTATCTGTCAGGGATCGTAAGTTATGAGCTTCTAAGCTCGTACAACTGGATCCTGATATGGTGTCGTCATCGTTTCATAGATGAGGCATTTGCAGCTAAACATATGCCCGACCTGGGGCATGATGTAAAAGACTTCCAAGTATTCACTTGGCGTTTGACCAACTGGAAGAAGCTGGAGAAGAAGCTGACAAGTCCGGAGTTTGATTGCGGTGGCCACAAATGGTGAAATTACAATCAGTTTTTCTCGATATTTTGCTGAGCAATGTCTTTGATGCAGGCGAATCCTTCTTTTTCCATTCGGCAATTCGAATGCTCCTCCGAATGATACCGTGTCGGTGTATCTTGATTATGCAGAACCTAAGAAAGCGCCCGAAGGATGGCATGCTTGCGCTCAGTTCGCCCTTGTGATTTCCAACATAAATGATCCTACTGTGTACACAGTGAGCCGTACGTCTTCAGCCCCTTATTTCGACGTATGGCTTCCATTTTTCTTGTTTAGATGCTCATCACCGGTTTATCGCGGAGGAGTGTGATTGGGGTTTCACTCGATTTAGCGAACTACGCAAGCTTTTCAGCATTCAGGATGGCCACAGCAGACCAACCATAGAAGAGGAGTCAGCTGACATTACCGTTTATGTCCGAGTTTTGGAAGATCCAACAGGTGTCCTATGGCATAACTTCGTCAAGCATGTTCGCTTCCTATTCTATTAGTGACGAAACTAATGCCTCTTTCAGCTATGATTCCAAGAAAGAGACTGGTTTTGTTGGTCTCAAAAATCAGGGTGCTACTTGTTACATGAATTCCTTGCTTCAGTCTTTGTTCTGCACGAATTTTTTCCGCAAGGCTAGTTCCGTTTTATAAATGATCTCATGGGTTTCCTTAGACTGGATGATATAGGCCGTCTACCAGATTCCCACTGAAGATGATCATCCAACAGAAAGTGTCCCTCTCGCGCTCCAACGTGTTTTCTATCATTTACAAACGTCTGATCAACCTGTCGGTCAGTGCATATCTCCCAGTTCTATAGTTCGAGTCTGATCTATAAGGGCAGGGACGACTGAATTGACCAAGTCTTTTGGCTGGAAATCTCTTGATTCATTTTTGCAGCACGATGTTCAGGAATTTAACCGTGTCATTCAGGACAGACTCGAATCGAAGATGAAGGTTGGCGTTCATCACGTTTCTACATGCCAAGTCAATTTATATGAGTTCTCTTTAGGGGACAAAAGCCCAAGGCGCTATTAGGCAACTCTTCGTTGGCTCGATGAAAAGCTACATCAAATGTGTCAATGTGGATTACGAATCTTCAAGGGATGAAGATTTTAATGGTGCGCTCATTGACGAATTGTCGTTCCTGTGCCTTATCCAGTTTTCAGACATCCAGTTAAACGTCAAGGGCATGAGGAACCTTTATGAGTCATTCAAGGACTATGTAGCAGTTGAAATGCTTGAAGGGGAAAACAAATATCAAGCAGAAGGCTTCGGTCTTCAGGACGCTAAGAAGGGTATTATATTCCGATCATTCCCACCAGTTCTTCATCTGCAACTCAAGCGGTTTGAATACGACATTCAACGCGATGCCATGGTGAAGATCAACGACCGACATGAGTTTCCTTTTGAAATTGACCTCGATGAGTTCTTGGATTCGAGTGCCGATCGATCACAGCCCTGGGTCTACAAACTTCATGGCGTTCTAGTGCATTCCGGCGATGTGCACGGAGGGCACTACTTTGCATTGATCAAACCTGATAGTGAAGCAAGATGGCTAAAGTTTGACGACGACCGAGTAACGCCTGTCACGGATAAGGAAGTACTAGAAGAAAATTATGGTGGTGAAGTTTTGAATGGGATGCCACCATCTCTGCAACGCAATCAAGTCCGCGCTATGAAACGCTTTACGAATGCCTACATGTTGGTGTATATCCGGGAGTCCTTAACCAACGAAGTTTTGGCTCCCTTCACCGAAGAAGATACGCCTACGCACTTGAGTAAGCACACTCCTTAGCAATTCGTTGTCCACGATGTTGTACGATTGTCCTTCTTCAGAGCGCAGATTGGATGAAGAGCGACTGCAGCTTGAAGCGAAGAAAAAAGAGCGCGAGGAACAACATTTATTCTTGACTGCAAAGGTGAAGAAGATATCTATTCTAATCGAAACAGGAATTTTAACTCTTTTGTAGGTCATCACAGATGAGACATTCTCTAAGCATGAAGGTTTCGATCTCGCCTCGTTTGACGAAAAGAATTGGCCACCGTCAGACCTACCAAGTTTCCGGGTTTTGAAGCAAGAAACTTATGCCACATTCAAGAGTCGTGTTGCTCAACATTTCAATTTCCCTGAGAGCCAGATTCGTCTTTGGGTATTAGTCAACCGCCAGAACAAAACTGTCCGACCAGATACTCATATTCCCGAGAACGAGGCCGCACTCAGTACGTGCTGAAGTTCGCGTAGATCATCTTATTTTGAACGATTTTGGTTCAGCTGTTGAAGTCATTCGAAATAATATGGCTGCAAGACAGAACGATCTCCGTCTATATCTTGATGTGATAACGGACCCCACCAAAGTACGCATGATTATGATATTTTACTGGATCCACAAATGACAATAAAACAGCCCGATCCTCCTCCGCAATCTATTATGATATTCCTTAAGCATTTCGACACTTCTAAGCAAACGTTATATGGGGTTGGCAAGACTTACATGCTGAGAACGAGCAAAGTTGGTGACTTAGTGGCCGTCATCAACGAAAGGATGCGATGGACGCCAGGGACTCCTTTGAAGTTGTTCGAGGTAACTCTGATATATGACTATCCTCACCGATCATTATTCATGGTCCAACTTTCAGGAAATAAAGCCCGGGATGATTGAACTTATGAAGCTAAAACTTTCATTTGCACAGAGTGAGATACAGGACGGTGATGTAATATGTTTCCAGGTTGACTTGCCTGAGAAAGAGTAGGACTTGATATATCGTGACCCCTTGACCTTGAGCTGATTTCTGTTAAAAGGATCCATGACCTTGAAGGCCAAGGGCTCTACCACAACCCTGTGCAGTACTATGACTTCTTGCAAAACAGAGTTATGATCATATTCCGACCAAAGTTAGAGGAACCTGATCATGATCATCCGGAATTCAATCTCGTTCTGAGCAAGAAACAGAACTACGATACGGTATTTCTTGATGTCTAATCATCTGAATCAATTTGACGACACAATACCAGATGTCTGTCAAAGCTGGCGAGTTTTTACGTCACGATCCAATCAAGCTACGATTCACCACTACTCATGCAACTAATGGGTCCGCGAAAGCTGTTTTGAAGAGATCTTTGAATCAAAGCATAGCTGAAATCATGGCACCAACCTACATCAACCCGACAACAACCGTCATTCTCTACGAGAAGTTGGATGTCAGCATAGTCGAACTAGAGACGAAGCGCAGTTTAAAGGTCATCTGGACTGGCATACATAATAAGGAGGAGGCCACACATCCTTTCCTTCTGCCAAAGACGAGCTCAGTGCACGACTTGGCAGATCACCTTGCAAAGTTGGTTACATTGACATCAGGCGGAACCGGCAAAATTCGAGTATTTGAGATCTCGAAAGATGGGAAGACGCAGAAAGAATTTACCGGTTCAGAAATGATTGGTAACATTCCTGACCCAGTAGAGCTCTACGCGGAGGTATTGTAACATTTTCACGAAGACCTCCATTGCAATGCTGATTAGTCAATAGGAAATCCCTCGAGAAGAGTTAGAAGCGGATGATTCTGATAAGGTGATCACTGTATTCCATTTCCATGCCCAACTTGTCCGCACACACGGTATTCCTTTTAAATTCGTGCTCAAAAGAGTATGTTGTTTTAGTCTCCTTTTATACATCCACTCATGCCGTTGTCAGGGTGAAAAATTCACGGATACAAAGAAGCGATTACAAGCTCGGATAGGTGTATCTGATAAAGACCTTGCCAAGTATCGCTTTGCTCTGATTCAGGTTTCCACTTTTAAGCAACCTTCTTACATTGAGGATGGTGCGTCCATTTTGACCTTAATCCAGCACCTTTTGAAAGGACACGTAGATGACACTATATATGAGCATCAATTTGCTCCAGAAGACGCTCTTGGCCTTGACCATCTTGATAAGTCTGGTAAAACAAGGGCTGGAGCTGGCGAAAAGGCGATCGTCATCAGAGGATAATTGTACATATGATTACGTAGTTATAGTTCGCGGAGTATTTCATTTTATTTGCTCTTCCTCTTGCTCGTCGACTATTATCGGTTGACATAGTCTCCTCACTCGTGAAGGTTGGGTTGTGCCATCTTGCATCACTTTCTCTTCTTATTCTTTTTAACACTCTGTTCAATTCATAAGAGATGATCGAGATCATAGAAAGCCTATCACTCACTTCGACGTCGCCATTTTCAGTGCCCATACCCGGTGTCGACCCATTGGGAGATCGTGGGTTTGGAACGGCAGTGTGCTTGGCTTTTACCTCATACTTGCGTTCTGGTGTGACAAGTTAGGAAAACATGGGTCAACGATTCAACACCAGTAGCCAACCTAATTCGCCTCTCGTTGCGGGTATGTTTTCGAATACAGCGCGCACTCTTTCGTTGGCCAACATTTCATTGGCGGTCTGAAATATTACTTGTCCCCAGCCTTCCACAAACGAGTTTGCTTCACAAACGACCTCCATAATCTCGGCCTCTAATTCTTTCTCAGCATTTATAAGGCTATTCCAGAGGTTGTCTCCTATAGAACCCTTCTGTAATAGGTTTTGAAGAGCGGGTTTATCTTCTCTTATGCGCATCACTCGTTGTACATCGGTCATGGCGCGTCGGACAAGTGCAGATTTGAGAAGCGCATCCGACGCACGAGGTTCGCTTTGCAGGAGAGTAACATATGCATTGCGTTCGGGATGTGAAGGAAAGTAAGGTTCATAAGATTGCGCTGCGAGGTGGAAGTTTAGCTGTTGTGAGGCATGAAGATACATTGAGCCATACTTGACGTGTGTTTGCGATAAAAGTAACTGAAGAGAAAGAGACCGCCAAAAACAATAACGAGATACGCGATTGGGACAAGAACAGAGGCCATTGCAGAAGACTGGATGTGAGTGATCGACGACGTGTTCTTGCGCTGGCAAACGTTCTGTTTGCGTCTAATTGATTCACAGGCTGTCGCCGCCCGAAGCAAATAGTAAACACGAAGGCCGGAACCGGCTAGGACCGGGTTTCATCCACCGGGTTTAACCATTCCCGTGAAAAAATCTGATCCGCTCGCTAGCCGAGGTGGATGAAATACGGCGTCTCATGAGCCGGGCGTCATTCGATTTCTTTCCTCTGCACCCATGTTCGCCCGAAGCCGCATCTCGAGATACATTCAGACTAGCGCAAGCACCCTGCAAAGGAGGCTCGCTTCAACCAAGGTGCCGTTATCCATCTTGCCCTTCCGTCAGTTCATCTAATAGATTAAGTAGTCGCTACGCGAGACCTTGGAAGAGGTTATCCCTGCGAAGCAAGAGCAACTCAAGCGTCTGGTGTGTAGTTCGTCAATGAATTAGATCCAGCTACCTGACTCCGGTATCAGAAAGCTGAACACGGGCAAACTGTCGTCGGTGATGTCAAGGTAACTTTCTATCACCGTGCACAGTGTTCAACGCTTACGCGCGCGAATGCCCCTGAAGGTTGAGAATATTATAGGTGGAATGAGAGGTCTGAAGGCCATGCTTTGGGATGCGTCTGTCTTGGACCCCATCGAGGTGTGTAACTCGGCTTTAACTTGGTTCATTGTTTTTCTGACCATGAGTTTGGGCAGGGTATCCGCTTCCACGGATTGAGCATTCCTGATTGCCAAAAAGTCCTTCCTCCCGCTGCTGGCGGTAAGGAAATTATTGCCGAAAGTATGCTCTGGCTTTTGCTCACGGGGAAGGTTCCAACCGTGGAACAAACTCGCCAATTGTCGAGGGAACTCGCTGAAAAAGGCGAACTTCCGACATATGTCGAAAACCTTCTCGATTCGTAAGAGTTTTCCCCACCTTTTCTAGCACGATGGAGTCTGAAATTCTGCCCGTCAGTCTTCCCAACACACTTCACCCTATGACACAACTCGGCATGGGTGTCGCCGCATTGAATCGTGAAAGCTCTTTCCAGGCGGCCTATGAAAGGGGCATTAAAAAGACCGAGTATTGGACTCATACTTTCGATGACTCCATTAACCTCATCGCAAAGCTTCCTGCTCTCGCTGCCCGAATCTACCGTAACGTTTACAAGCCCAACACTGATTTGCCCTCGCTTGACAAAGATTTGGATCTCGTTGGTGAGTAGTCACTTGTATCCGGCGCTTCTCATTCTCACCATCCTGAAGGCAATTACTGCCGTCTTCTCGGGTACGGTGGCAATGAAAGTGTGACAGAATACCTCCGACTCTATATTGCCCTTCACGGCGACCATGAAGGAGGGAATGCTTCCGCTCACACCGCTCGTATGTACTTCCTTGATTGTCAGCATTCTGTTGAAATCATTGTGCCTAGACCTGGTCGGGTCTACACTCGCGGACCCCTATCTTGCCTATTCTGCTGCCCTGTTTGCACTTGCTGGCCCTCTTCACGGGTGTGTTACGCAATTTCTCAGATATAACCTCCGAATCTAATTGGTTCTTAGACTTGCCAACCAGGAAGTACTGAGATGGCAACTTGCCATGCAAAAGGAGATTGGGTCCAATGTTTCTCATGAAAATATCAAGGATTATCTGTGGAAGACACTCAAGAGTGGCCAGGTTGTTCCGGGGTAAGCTCACATTTCTCTTTAGGATTACTCCTATGAACGTTGGATTAGATACGGCCATGGTGTGCTTCGTAACCCCGACCCTCGATTCATTGCGCTGCAGGAATTCTGCCAGACCCGACCTGAGCTCCAAAACAGCCCTATCATTCAATTAGTGAACAAGGTCTGACCTCTGGTTTTGGATAATCCCGGTCGAAGCTCTTACCAATTTTGTCGCAGACATCTGAAGTTGCTCCCGATGTCCTGAAAGAACACGGAAAGGTATGGTCGCATTTGATCTTCCTGACCGCTCGACTCACACATCAACGTATAGACGAAGAACCCGTACCCCAATGTTGATGCTACTTCAGGTATACCCAGCCTCGTCCTTTATCATCACCTGAGGGTATGCTTATTGATTTTGCTTCCAGGCTGTGTTTTGTATCACTATGGCCTTGACCAATTCAAGGTTTGTCCTATGTGAAAAATCACAAGTTCGGGTGCTTACATACGCGTAACTCTCTAGTATTATACAGTCATCTTCGGTGTCTCCAGAGGTTTGTCGTGTACCTTCTTCTATGCTTTGCAAGATATTGACGACACGTGTCTTTGCAGCATTGGGCGCCCTTACTCAGCTTGTCTGGGCCAGAGGTTTGCATAAAGCTGATGTTCTCAATCGTCTTCTTACTAACTCTGTTGTGCTACAGCTCTTGGCTTGCCCCTTGAACGACCCAAGTGTACGTGTTTCATAGAAGATGATGAAAGGCTTCTTCTGACCTTGTACAGCTCTCTCCATCGATGCATTGGAGAAACTCGCGAAACAGTAAATCAGCTGGTATCAGCGAATCACACAAAACCATTAATCGACGATGGATCGACAGTATAGTATGTAGCGGAATTAAATCAATGTTTATCTCATCCGTAATGCGTAAGGCGAGCGAAAGCATGGCAGGAATCAAAAATAAGAATATTTATTTATCACAAGACATACAACCAACTTGGGTTCACAGATATAGATTTCAAAAACGAGTCCGCAACGCTTGACCCGGGAAAGATGGGTCAGATATAAATAAGATAACGAGTTCAACCGTTGACAAATAGAAAATTAATGAATCCCCATCGCAAGGAGAAATAAAGTATTTCCATCAAAACCTTCGCATTTGTTGATTCTGAGTTTGACCTATCAGTTGTTGCTGAAGGTAATGTTGTGAAGGGGGTGGCGTCTGTATTTGCTGTGGTGGCCGTCCTTGGTATCCTAAGGGAGGACCTTGAACAGGACCTCCGCCAGGTGGCATGCCGGGCCTTGCCTGTGGTGGCGGAGGTTGACGCTGACCATTTACAGGTCCATATCCCTGAGGCGGCGGTCCCTGACTAGGAGAATAGCCATGCTGGGGTTGGGGTTGGCCATATCCAGGTGGAGGAGGTCGAGCACCAGTTATTGGCTGTGCATGTTGAGGCAGTCGCTGTTGTGGAGGGGGCTGTTGAGGAGGAGCCGAGCCATGCGCTGGGTGAGGGAGGACACCCCCTGGATTGGAAGACGCTGGGCCAGGGTCACGGAGTGAGACAGGTGCAGGACGACTACCTGGCCCACTGTTGCCAGTAGGTGGGGCAGGAGGCGGATTCTTTTCGGCGGCTTTCATGATCTCATCGCTATTTCGTTCGTTAGGCTCTTAAGCTCTGGATAGTAAAACACGCGATGAACTCACTCAAGCAGATTGAGCGCCGCGCACAGCACGACCCATTCAACGCAGTCTTCATTCCCTTCTCCCAAGGTTTGCCAGACGGCTTTTTCCTCGGGTGTCTTTCCAGTAATACTGATTCGAGTTCCCCCTCCATTTGGACCAGGTGGATTCTTCTGAATTTTGCCAAATTCAATACGCCTCGGGGGTATATTATGGCCAGCATAGGCGAAGTAAAACATGCTCCAGAATGCGGCATTCGGGTTGGGCTTGGAAATCTGGAACAGGGGGAGATCCGGAGAATCGGGCGACGGGAGAGAAAGCTTGTATATCGGAGAGATAACACCGGTATTGGCAATTGACCATTTTAGGTTACGCGAAGCCTCGCAGCGAACGACTCGAGATGATGCTGAAGACGAGTGCCCTGGGTCCGAGGCGGAAGTCGTCCCTCCTTCTTTACGAGGAGGAAAGAGCTTGGCAACGCAGAGATCGCCCTGCGGCGAAGGTGTCAGGAGGTAGTTCTCTGTGTTCTGATAAGCGGTGATGAGTGGGATGAATCGCGAAAACTCAGTGTTAAAAAGACGTACGTAGTTTGTATGAAGATATGAGTAAAGAACATTAGAAGGTTGACCTATTGGACTTTGCATGGGCAAGTTCTATAGGAGATTGTGGGATCAAACTTACCATGAGGGGTCACAATCAAGGTAGGGAGATGGTTGGGAACCGGGGGATGAGTAGGCGACGTATAAACGGCATATATTGCTGATTGAGCGTCAGTAAATGAGGTGGTCATAGAAAGCCAAGGACCTACCAGCCATCGCTACGAGAGGGATGAAGAGAAAGCTCAGTCGCCACGATCGTTGTAACAGGTCTCGTGACCACGTGATATGTCGTGCGTAACCAACGACAATGGGTATCCACGGCACAGAGGTCAAATATACACCATGTCCATACGCAGTATGCAGCGGGTCAGATTTTGGCTGTGTTGAGCTCAGAACCGTTGTTGTATCTGTGATGTGCCAGATGCCACAGTGGTGTGTGGTCTGCTGTTTATGGTCTCTGTCACGCATATGTTACCGTCACATATCCGTTGTTCATCGATTCTGACAGCGACGGACGACAGTGGGAGGCGACAGCGGCCAGTATCGTCAACGACACCCTTCATTGACTCCCGTACCTCGCTGTCACAACTGATCATGAAAAACCTTAAGAAAACTTTGGTCGGTTCTGCTCGTCGGCGCGCAATCATCACTCCTGACCATCTTTATCAATCATACAGCTCAGGAAGACCTCTCAAGATTCCAGTTCATCTAAAAAGGAATCAAAACCCAACACCGGAAGCTCTAACGTGGTTCCACCTGCTCCGCCTCCCAATTCTGCAAAACCTCTTCCTACTCCTGGTGGTTCAAGTTCAGGCAATCATCTCAATCTCAGCGGCCATGCAATTCCCTCCCAGACTCCCTCCCAGATTTCCGCTTCATCTTACAAATCTTCATCACCCATAACCACTAGTTTTTCCACCTCTGATCGAAGATCCTCTGCCGACAATGGGTCACCCGCCCCTCCTATCGTGGTCGTTAGTCCAGATGGACCCGAAACCTCTAACCGTATCAATGGGAACAATGCAGAAAGATTCAGTGACCCGGTTGCACCACCACGCGCAACAACCTTGAATCGTCTTCGGGCTGGTCCAAAAGACACCATACCCATGGTAGGCAAGCCGCCACGCAAACAGCGCAGTAGTCGGTTCGTTGTTACTGAGAAAGTTGAGATCGAACGCCTTCCTCCATTCATGGGTGCGTGTTGCTGACATCCGACTTCGATCTGCTACTGATACCTTGTCCTAACACCCAGAAACCGCTCCGAATGAACGCCCTCAGTTGTTTTTGAGGAAACTCCATCAATGTCGCGTTCTTTTTGATTTTAATGACGCAAGTGCCGAACTCAAAGGGAAGCAAATCAAAGCACAGACATTGCACGAAATGTTGGAATACATTACAACTCAACGTGGTGTCATCACGGAGAACATATACCCAGAGGTGGTCAACATGGTAAGGCTCATTTCGCATGGTCTCCAACCATAATCCTTAAAAAGCATAGTTTGCCATCAACCTTTTCCGTTCCATACCCCCTCCCGTCAACCCAACTGGTGATGCATTCGATCCTGAGGAAGACGAGCCAGTCTTGGAATTGGCATGGCCTCATCTGCAAATCGTATACGAATTTTTCCTTCGTTTCGTCGAGAGTCCGGACTTTAACACTAACCTGGCTAAACGGTATATCGATCAACCGTTCGTTCTCAACCTTCTAGAGCTGTTTGATTCTGAGGATCCCCGAGAACGCGACTTTTTAAAAACCACACTTCACCGCATCTATGGAAAATTCTTAAATCTCCGCGCATTCATTCGTCGTTCGATCAACAACGTTTTCTTCCGATTTGTCTATGAAACAGAGCGCCATAATGGAATTGCGGAACTTCTTGAGATTCTTGGTTCTATCATCAACGGATTTGCTCTGCCTCTCAAAGACGAGCACAAAACGTTTTTAACACGCGTCCTCATTCCTTTGCACAAGGTGAAGAGCCTTTCTCTGTACCATCCACAACTTGCCTATTGTGTCGTGCAATTCCTCGAAAAAGACCCGTCTTTAGCAGAGGAGGTCATGATGGGACTTCTCAAGTATTGGCCCAAGGTGAATTCGCCCAAGGAGGTCATGTTCTTGAACGAAGTGGAAGAAATTCTGGACGTGACGGATCCTGTGGAGTTCCAGAAAATACAGATCCCTCTCTTCCATCGGCTGGGCCGTTGCATTAACAGTCAGCATTTCCAAGTCGCGGAGAGGGCACTGCTCTATTGGAATAATGAGTATGTGGTGAATCTTATGAGTGACAACTTGGCAGTCATACTACCCATCGTCTTTCCGGCGTTGTACAATAACTCAAAATCCCACTGGAATAGGTGAGCTCTAACTCTCTTTGATGCGCCATTGTGCATTTTGAAAATGGAACCAGGACGATACATGGTATGGTATATAATGCGTTGAAGTTGTTCATGGAGATCAACCCTGATCTCTTTGATGAAACAATGCAACAATACAAGCAACGTAAAATCGAGTGCGTCTATCAGCTTTGCTTGATCAATATTGCTAAGTATCGGATAGGGAACAGCAGCGCGCTGTCGACCGATACGAAGCTTGGCAACGGTTACGAGACATGGCACGCAAGAATGCTCCGGGTGGAAAGCTACCTGAAGGATATACGGAAATTCCACGTTTACCTCCGTCACCGCCATCGAATATCGACGATACAGACATCCTGAACTTGTCAATTGAGCTTAATGCAGCCTCCATTGATGATGTTCCGGGAGACCTTGATGAACACGGCATCGAGAGGGTACCAATGGCAGACCCTGGACTTGACGTATGTAATCTGATTGTTTTCTCGCATGCAGCACTCAAATGAACCAGCGGCCCCTTCCTGAAATCGGGGGCGAATTGTCGCCGACGGGCACTGGTAGTCTACATTCACGTCGGAAGAGTGTCTTGCCTGGTAAATGTTTCACGGCCTTCCACTATGACCCCTACTGACGAACAACATCATCAGTGGATCCCTCTGTCTTGCGAGACCTCCAGGCTCATCGAAGCTTGGACGACGGGCCCGTATTGCACAACAATCGAGAAGTATGAGGAATGTTTTGTGGCGATTACTGGACAGGTTATGTTGCTGCCAATATTTAGTTTTATTCTGTAGTGGAATCAGGAATGATCGCGAGCCAAAAAAGGATAGTTGTGGAATGACGTCTGATTGTCACATGACATTTGAAACTTCCAGAGAGTTCGTCAGGGTTCTTCGAAATTCTGGTCAATCCGAAAAAAAGGTAATATAAAAAGATGTGTGACGACGGTTTCCGCCCCTTCAGTTCTTCCCATTTACTCCACCATCATGTCTTCCTCTAAGGCCATCGGTATCGATCTTGGCACTACCTACTCGTACGTCCGCCCCATTCTTGCCATCGGTCCCTGCTGATCTTTTTACAGTTGTGTCGGTGTCTGGCAAAATGATCGCGTTGAGATCATTGCCAACGACCAGGGTAATCGCACCACCCCTTCCTATGTCTCCTTCTCAGACAGCGAGCGTCTCATCGGCGATGCCGCAAAGAATCAGGTTGCAATGAACCCTCACAACACGTATGTTTTCTCTGCTATTCACATCCCCCATCTCTGCTGATCTAGTGCACCACAGCGTCTTCGATGCTAAGCGGCTTATCGGTCGCAAGTTCGATGATGCCGAAGTCCAATCTGATATGAAACACTTCCCTTTCAAAGTTTTCAGTAAGGAGGGCAAACCTTACATTCAGGTCGAGTACCGTGGAGAGCAAAAGGATTTCGTGAGCGATTTTTTTCATCTTACCTGTTGATTTCCTCACCTGGCTCTCAGTCACCGGAAGAAATTTCGTCCATGGTCCTCCTCAAGATGAAGGAGACTGCTGAGTCGTACCTTGGCACCACCGTGAACAATGCTGTCGTGACCGTTCCGGCCTATTTCAATGACTCTCAGCGTCAAGCTACCAAGGACGCTGGTACTATCTCCGGTATGAATGTCCTCCGTATCATCAACGAGCCTACGGCTGCTGCCATCGCCTATGGACTCGATAAAAAAGTGGTTGGGGAACGCAACGTGCTGATTTTCGATCTTGGTGGAGGAACTTTCGATGTTTCGCTTTTGACTATCGAGGAGGGTATCTTCGAAGTCAAGGCTACCGCCGGTGATACCCACTTGGGTGGTGAAGATTTTGACAATCGTCTCGTCAACCATTTCGTTCAGGAGTTCAAGCGTAAGAATAAAAAAGGTTCGTCGTCTCCGTTGTGTTTTTGACATTACTGACATGTGACATAGATCTCTCCTCGAATCCTCGTGCCGTCCGGCGTTTGCGCACTGCTTGCGAGCGTGCCAAGCGTACCCTCTCCTCTGCCGCTCAGACATCAATCGAAATTGACTCTCTCTTCGAGGGTATTGATTTCTACACCTCCCTGACCCGTGCTCGTTTCGAAGAGTTGTGTCAGGATCTTTTCCGTGGCACGCTTGAGCCAGTAGAGAAGGTTCTCCGTGACTCTAAAATTGACAAGTCCAATGTTCATGAGATCGTTCTTGTCGGTGGTTCCACACGTATTCCGCGTATCGTCAAGCTCGTGTCCGACTTTTTCAATGGCAAGGAGCCCAACAAGAGCATTAACCCTGATGAAGCTGTTGCTTATGGCGCTGCCGTCCAGGCTGCTATCCTTTCTGGTGATACCTCGGAAAAGACCCAGGATCTTTTGCTTCTTGACGTCGCTCCTCTGTCTCTCGGGTGAGTTTGGAGACCATTACTTTGTTCGCTTGATTTTTAACATTGTGTGCCAGTATCGAGACTGCAGGCGGTGTCATGACTGCCTTGATTAAGCGCAACACCACAGTACCGACCAAGAAGTCTGAGATCTTCTCAACATATTCAGACAACCAACCTGGTGTCCTCATCCAGGTTTACGAGGGTGAACGTACTCGCACCAAGGACAACAATCTACTTGGCAAATTTGAACTTTCCGGCATTCCGCCTGCTCCTC
This sequence comes from Termitomyces sp. T32_za158, assembly GCA_018857265.1. Classification (NCBI taxonomy): domain Eukaryota; kingdom Fungi; phylum Basidiomycota; class Agaricomycetes; order Agaricales; family Lyophyllaceae; genus Termitomyces; species Termitomyces sp. T32_za158. The sequence continues at coordinate 26,391 of JABAJZ010000040.1, read as the reverse complement.
GTGGTGTTCCTCAAGTCGAGGTCACATTTGATATTGACGCCAACGGTATCCTCAATGTGTCTGCTTCTGACAAGACCACCGGAAAGTCGAACCGCATCACCATCACGAACGACAAAGGCCGTTTGTCGAAGGAGGAGATTGAGCGTATGGTGCAACAAGCCGAGCAATACAAGGGTGCGTGTTAGTTTCAAATTTTCCCTCTTCTTCTAACTCATGACCTTGTAGCTGAGGATGAGGCTGCCGCCGCTCGTATTTCTGCCAAGAATGGTCTGGAGTCCTATGCATACAACCTCCGTAATTCTATCAGTGACGAGAAGCTCGCCGATAAGTTTGCTGCTGGCGACAAAGACAAGTTGGAGGGTGCCGTTAATGAGACAATCTCGTGGCTCGATGCTTCCCAGGAGGCTTCTAAAGAAGAGTACGAGAGCAAGCAGAAGGAGTTGGAAGCTATTGCCAAGTAAGTATCCTTTCTCAGTCTTTCCAACATTTTTTTTGATTGTCGCACCAGTCCCATCATGCAAAAATTGTATGGCGCTGCAGGAGGTGCTCCCGGCGGTGCTCCAGGAGGATTCCCCGGTGGTGGATTCCCCGGTGGAGCTCCTGGCGGTTTCCCGGGTGGCCATGAGGAGGGTCCTAGCGTTGAGGAAGTTGATTAGTCTATCTAACCTGGGTTTCGACAATAGCTTGCATTTGTATCATCTCACTCACGTTCAAATCAATTCAATGTACACACAACACGACAATTAGAAAATAAAACGCCAATGTTGTTCATCAATCAGCCAATGAAATGACTTTCGAAAATTATGGCGATAAGTTGACAACAGCTTTGACCCCTCTGAATGAGTTTGGCATTGCACAGAGGACCGTGAAAAACTAGTTTGCTACAGACGGTACGTCCGGCGACACTCTTGTTCTTCAGCAAGAAGAACACGAATGCCTTCCCTCAACTCATGCGGCGTGAGGTAGAACTTTCAAACTTCCGCTCGTCGACATACCCGCTTCCCTATCTTTCCCATGGTGATGGATGATCAGGTATACGTAACTACTTTATGCAAAGGATGCTCAGGAAGATTCTTTGTGACAAACTAACTGCACATAGTCGACTCAAGGAAGACTTTCTTAGCTTTTAGGAGTCTCCATTGATTAAGTGTCCCCAAACCGTCAGTATCTGGGACGACTGATTCCCGATGTGCCAAACCACTTTCCTTTGACCTATGAAAACCATGCCATGAATCAGGGATATGGTCTGCCGATCTCAAAAACCTTACCATTAGATTCCAGTAAGCCGCGGGGAGCAAATCCTAGATTGAAATCAAGCAAGCTGTTGAGTAAGATACAGAACAAAACCTACCTTTTTCAAGTGATAGAACAGCCTTTCAAAACAGGTACATGAATAATAGTAACTTCGATCATCTCAATGTACTCACCGGTGGCTTTGGGCTTGATTGAAGAAACTATTAAAGGTTTCCTTCGGCTCTAAACCGTATTTAAATTCAGCCAACATCAGCTCGCCGTAACCAGTCAATAACTAAAGCAGTGAGTGAGTCTTTGAACATTCTGAAATAGCGGCCTGGAAAGACGTACGGGACAACTAGTATAACCATCGTAAACCGCATCACTCACTTTACCCGTCTCCATGACGGAGTAAAGGTTTTCAGTAAGGACAGGCGCTTGTGCCGTGATGGCTGCCGCCGTCTTGGATGTGGGAAGCGATGAGCAGTCACCCAATGCAAAAATATTGCCGTATTCAGGATTATTGTGTCTCAAAGTCGACTTGTCAATGTCTACCCAGCCAGCACTATCGGCAATGGGAGATCCCTTGAACAGGTCGAGAGGACCCATTGGGGGTGTGACATGTAGCAGAGTGTAATCAACGTCAACCAAGGACCCATCGGCCTTTTTGAACGTGGCTCGATGATTGGCAGAATCAACCGCCACAAGGTTGTGCTGGAAGTGAGCTCCAACACCTCGTTCAAGTCGAAGGGCTTCAAGTGCATCTGAGTACTTTTTGACACTGAACATGGTTGGCATGCCCGTATAGAAATCGACTTTGATATTTTCATTGCGACCCGTCCGGCGGTAGCGGTCCCAAGCCATCCACATGATTTTTTGAGGAGCTAAAACAGGACTCTTTGAGAAAGAGCGAGTATCGAATCAAGATCGATATTTACCTCCCGCGCACTTGATAATTCCAGCAGGCTGTGTGAAAATTGCTTGGCCATAGCGAAGGGCCTCAATGTCATCCCAGACCTTGTCACAAGTGTTGTACGAATAGATAGATGAGACACCAGAACTAGGGTCAATGAGAGCCTTGGAAAGGCCTTGAATCCCTTCCCAATTGATCTGCAGGCCAGTAGCAACGACGAGAGCATCGTAAGATAATTCTCTGCCCGTAACTGTAGTCACAGAAGAGGTTTTCGGGGAAAACGACTTCACGTGCTCTGGAATGTATGCGATATGCTTTGGAACTAGTGGTGCGAGCAAATTGCGAAAGTCGCTTTTCGGCCGCAGCCCTGAGCCGACAAGTGTCCTGAAAAAGGTCTTAGAAACGTAGTGGAAGAGATCATTGGTCATTACCATCCAGGCTTTGTTAAAAGTGGTTCCATGAGATTTTATGCTAGTAAACAATTCAAAGACATACCTGATAATAATGATAGTCTGCTCCATCGGCAATTGCAACGTCGCCCGCACTTAATGGAGTTCCGGCGGCTGCGAAACGATCATAGATTTGTTGCGCAACAGACAGACCACCACTTCCTGTGTCCGATCTCAGTTGGAGGGTCAAACCATCAAGAAAATAAAATACCTCCGCCGACGACTAGTACCTTGAAGTTGTCCTTTTCAACGTCTGTTGCGAGCGTGCGGAGGTATGGGCGGCATAGACGTGATTTGAGGGTCGACAGCCCGTAACGAGTAGCAGTCAACATGACAAGAGGAAGAGTTTTGGCTTTCAATGATTATTATTTTCAGCTGCAGGCATGACAAATTTCCTTGTCAAAATCCCGGCTATTGTCATGCATTGTCATGATGCGCAAAAGTTCACTCATCTGCAAAATGTATTTTTTTCAGATTATTTCCGCAGTCTGTTGGGTCCAGATAGATACATATAATGTAAACTGAAAAGGGAGGAGGCACAAAAGTGCGAAATCAGAGCTGATGTCATCTCCAAAAATGAAGTTTCTATGAATGGTTAGTGAACCATTTCGTGACAGATGCTGAGCGAGTTTTTGCAGCTTAGGTGCTAAGGTGCCGACCAGGTACGAGCCATGGTGTAGCACCACCAGTATGGTGAGCACTGTTAAGGTACCTCTGATGTAGTATAATGCCTGTCGGGTAGTGTTCATATCTCTGTCGTCTAAAATGGTACATAGTTATAAATGTACTTGTTATGTCGTATCAGGTCCGGCCATTGGCATCCTAAGATCATCCTTCCTTCGACTGGAATGGCACGTGACAACTTGAAGTTGTCCCGTTTCCCGAGCACTCTCAGTCTCAATTCCCGAGGCCTTCCCCTGCCCTTGAGTGCCGTGACTGCCGACCATCAGAGAACACTATGACGAAGATACCTGCTCTCCCATTCGTCTCAATTTTCTCCTCCCTTCGCAAGTCTTGTCATCGTTTAAAGGAAGTCTTCTGATGGCACAGACAACCGACAAAGTTTGATAACTCTGTCCCTTGTACCGGTTATTTGTCTGGATGATGATACTTGGTGGTGGCTATGCCTTCTCACATGGGGTTCCAGAGCAAGAATATAAGCATCCAACATCGACTTCGCGGTTGTTTCGAAAACCTGTAGCAAAAAGGACCGCAGGGTGATTATGTTCGTCTTTTTTACAGTTTTATTTTATAAACAGGTCCACTGTCATCCATAAAATAGACCTTGGAGACTCCCGAGACAAGGAGAGTTATTTGACCTGACTGCAAGCTTCAGTAAAGCTGAGACTACTAATCTCGCAACGCTTGCGGGAGAATGCGGCTTTTGAAAAACTTTACCATTTGAGATGCCATACAGAAACACCACTCGGTCGGGAATCACTCGCGCAGTTCGAACGTTTCACGTTTCATGTTGCGAAAGCCCGCGATCTCATTAACGTGGCTTTTTAATGAGCAAAAGTCGTCGCCTCGTGAGCTTTATTACACCGAAACGCGACAACGATGGTGATCACGGTGATCATCGATGCCGCAGTTGGTCGACAAGATGCCCAAGTCACAATGGACTCCACGATGCTTCAAACTTCCGAGTCCCATCACAACTATACGTCTCCTTGCAAAATGATTGCCTCAAATCACTGTAGGATGCAAAGCGTGCCCCTGTGCACGTCCTTATGAAGCATGTCAAACTAAGGACGAATTGGCTCAATGGCACTTCAAGTGTAGCTGTTACCCAGCGACTGCCGTGTGTGGGTCTCGCTGTTCGACTGTATCAATGATGTGTTGGAAGGAAGGGTTAAAAATAACTGACATATCAGAAGTCGGTGTATATAGGTTAGTTATTTCACTTGGAGACGCGTATACAGTACGCATCATTGGTACTGACTTGACTACATGGCCAATTCTATATATCCATCTGGAGCGGGATACTTTTGGAGATATGTACTGTAACCTGATTTAACCCCGCAGAAACTGCCTGTCACCCTGTCCGACGTAGCCGATTATTCAACTTGACGCTGATAGAGTGATATGGAAGATTGTTTCAGCGCAAGTAGGATCAACGAACCGCCGTGCTCGAAAAGGGATGTCTTGCCCAAAAGACATCTTGATCACTGTCCAACAGCCACAGATTGACAGATTTCGAGCCAATCCGAGTTGTACATTTTGACCATCCTGATGATCGTTCCCAAGGGGTTTGATCTCCTTGTATGCCTTAAAGCTCTGTAGATGGCCCGTCCACTTACCTTCATTTTTCTCTTTCGTTCTTCTTTCCTTTCCTTTCCTTCTTTCTGACTTTCGAAATTGAGTTGAGTTGATCCTCACTAGTTCAATACTCGTTCGAGGTGAGAATCACTATGCCAAGTTCTGTTCTCATTTCGCTGATCTGCCTGCTCAGATCACCACCCTCTTTGAAAGAGTTCTTCCAGCAAATCCTTCTGAGAGGGTTCATCAGTTTACAGTCCAACTACGTCTACGCTTCGACGGTCTTTACCTTCGTGTTTTAAGAAATGGTTTTTATTGCTCCCTTCCTTGGTGCTACCTTCCTTCTCTCCGGCATGGCCTCTGCTCTCCCCCGCCCTGCCGGTGACGGAATGACCGCGGCCTCGTGAGTTCTCTCGACGATTTCTTCAACGATGTATTGTCGAGATTAATCTTCAGGCAATCAACTACCGCTGCTGTTACGACTAATGCGTCGAGTAATGGCTATAGTTCAGCTGCTGCCTATGGTTCCAGTTCTGACTCTTCGTACGGTTCGTACGGTGCCTATTCTTCCAGCAGTGCCAGTGCACCTGCAACTTCAACTTCTTCGGCTGCTTCGTCTTACTCAACACCTCTCTATGGGTCTGGAAGTTCCAACTGGGGAGGATCTAGTTACGATAGCTGCGTTTACCGTAAGAAAAAACCCTATCTATCCAGGTTTCCTCTATAATTGTTCTGTTATTCCTTGCAGAATGTGTCGCTCAATACGGTTCTCCTGATTCAGCGTACATGCCAACTATGACCAGTAAGAGCGAGGGGAGCACTGGCACCGGCGCCACCCACACAGTCATTGTTGCGCCCAGTCAAGGTGTCCTCCGCTATGTTCCATTTGCTGTGAATGCCTCGGTCGGAGATACCATCATGTTCATGTGGGGCGGCAACAACCACACTGTTACCAAGTCATCTCAACTTACTCCTTGCAACAAGACAAGCGATGCTTTGTTCACTTCAGGTACCCAAAATAAGGGTTTCGTTTGTATGTTACGTATACGATTTCCCTCTTTCTTATCGGCTGATTCCTTTTCTTCAGTCACCCAGGCTGTTAACGACACAAACCCTGTTTTCTTCTACTGTGGCACTCCCGGTCATTGTCAACAGGGAATGTTCGGCATCATGTACGTACTACTCTCCCTTGTATATATGCTCTTCTTTTCAAACCGCCACAATTTTAGTAACCCGCCAAATGCCTTTGGTGCCGCAACGTCTGTCTCTGCCTCCATGCAGTCGATCGGTGCCAACGTAAGTCTCTTTTTGTACGAACTTCACTCGCTTCGAGCTGAAATTGTCCGCAGAATTCAAACATCGCTACCTATGCTTCCTACACCGCCAATAAAACGACTAACAGCCTTGTTGCGTCCAAGTGGGGAGGTAGCATTGACCTCTCTGGTCTCCCTGAATGGGCTCATGCCGCTGCCGCTGAGAATGTGCTGTACACTCGGAATTTCCTTGCATCTAATCCCGAGGTTCTCAAGGAAGATGGCACTATTGATCTCAGTAATGCTGCTTCCACACCTCTCATGATCCCTCAGGATGTCGGCGCTGATCTCAACAACCTTGATGACTTTGCACCTTCGCCGGGAACTTCAAGTGCTACCAGTGAGGCCAGTGCTACCAGTGCTACCAGTACTACCAGTGCTACCAGTGAAACCGCTGCTGCCACCAGCCCGGCAGTCCAAGGAAACAGTGCGAGTTCCTTGGCATCACCAAAGACCTTTGTCACCTTTTTCATTGTTGTGGCAACCTTCTTGGCTCTTTGAACTGCCTCATGAGGGCCTAATGAGGGATCTGGCATTGTGGCTGAAGTGGGTGTGATTTAATGTAACGTCTTAGAGATTCATCAGTGTAGACCATTTCGTTGTTGTATGTGGGCTTGACCTAACTACCCTTCTATTTTGCTGGCTTTTACCTTGGCACTTCAGAAGATACAAGTGCTTCGCTGGTTAAGCCGCACAACGCTCCTCGTATTTGACACCCTTATAACTGAATATCGAAATTTCAAAAACATACAAGATGATCAGGATTTTAAAAACCAAAAATATCATCAATCTCATCCTTGACCTTTTTTGACCTTTTTTTCTTCGTCTTGCGGCCGCTATCTTTTCGTTCGAAAGTCACAGAGGAAGGCATATCGTGTGTGATAGTTGTACGCGCCGGCGCTGAAAGGAAAAGGGTGTTCAAAGGCTTGCCTACTTACTCTGAATACAAACACACCATTTACTTCGAAATTTCTCAAGTTTACGTCACTCTCCAGTTCAGTAAATTTTGGATTTGAAGAGCTATCATTTACGAGGTCGATATCCACCTCGTCGCCCTCCCTAGCTTCTACGTTCGAAGACAAAAGGGCGGGACCATCCTGTAAAATGCTAGGCGGCTTACCGCAAACTGTTGCGTAAACATGTTTAGCGCTGTATAAAATATGACATACAAGCAACAAATCGAGAATATGCCTTGTAATAGCCAAAACGGCCTGTAAAGTGGACTGTAGGACTTTGCAGACCATCCTTATGCGTGATACAACGGCAACAAGAGTCAGAAGTAGTTGAAGGAAAGCTCCAGATTGCATTGCAAGCGTAAAGGACCTAGAGGTGATGAAGAACAAAAGAAAAACCATCAAGGGTACTATATACCGATAAGCTTCTAATAGCCTTTCTTGCATCTGTCACAGGAAGTCAATTGAATTTCAAATGAGAAAGAAATATCCATACCTTTATGACCAACGCGAAAGACATATTCAATTTTTGAACTACTCGAGTGACAAAGGGACGGTCGGGGAAATGCGTCCAAGAACCTTTTGTCGCCCTCCGTCTTGTAAGGATGGATGAGCAGGGGTAAAAGCCTTGTAGGAAAGCACTTACTCAAATGGTAGGACTCCATCGCTGAAAAAGGATTTCCATAACAGGTCCACAATTTGATCTATGTGTATCTCATTTAGGCGCTGGCAAAAACGTCGAATTTCTAAAACACGTCTCCAGAAAAGAGATAGGCGATGCTGATTTTTACCCTTGTAATACAGTCTGTCGAGGATCTTGTAGTCGTCTCGGAACGCGTCAAGGACTTGAATGAGATGACGTGAAGAGACCTTGAGGGTTTTGAGATGGGAGTCAACAAAGGAATGTCGAGATTTTTCTAAAAGACGTCTTTCCAATGATGAAGGGCAAGGAATTTCAGTGTTTCTCTTCAGCATGACTGAGAGAACGTTGACAATCACTGTCGCTTATGTCATATTTCAAATATGATCACGAGCTCGGGCTTTGACAAACTCAACCTGTCATAATCATCACTACACCAATGGCACAGCCAGGGCAAGATGCTAAATTCTTTCAGAGGGGAAAGATAGAGGTCAGCCCTCTCAATTGCTCCACTCTCTCTCGGTTTGATATCGTCATCGCAGGAACTTCGCACAGTATTACAGGCTGCAGAGATTAAAGACAAGAAATACTTGAAGCGAAAGACGGCACTCAAGAAGATTGTTGCCAATATCACGATGGGTAATGATAGTTGGTACACTTCCCCCTTCTTATGAGGAAGATCGAGTGATTGTTGATATAACCTTGTCTTGAGTGTCACCCTTATTTACGGATGTAGTGCAATGCCTTGGTACTCCATTATTGGAGATCAAGAAGAGTGAGTGACTTGATAGCTATCCTACGTCTTGCTTATCATTCTACAGTGGTTTACCTTTTCCTTGTCAGCTATGGTAAATCGAAGCCAGACCAGATACATATTGTCATCCCAAATTTCCTCGCGGTAAGCCGAACGAAATGAATTAATAGTAATACCTTTTCATGCGAACTTTCTACTATAAGGACTGCAGTGACCATAATCCTCTCATTCGTGCACTTGCGATTCGTACTATGTCTTACATTCCTATTCCCGTTGTCACAGATTCATTGATTGAACCACTGCGACATTGTTTAAAGGATCGGGATCCCTATGTTCGCAAAACAGCGGCGATTTGTGTAGCCAAGCTATATACGGCTGATCCACGCAGGGCGGAGAAGGCTGGATTCGTTGAGATGCTACGAGACCTCATGTTGGACGGCAATGCTACTGTTGTTGCGAATGCTGTCGCCGCCCTCTCAGAAATTGGGGATAGACAAGATGGTGTTATCTTCAAGCTCAATCTTGCCACAGCAAACAAACTCCTTACAGCACTTGGGGAGAGTTCTGAGTATGTTATCACCTTTCCCTTTCGTTCCCTCGCTGATACGTATGATAGGTGGGGGCAAATCTACATCTTGGATACCTTGCTACGTTACGTGCCAGAAAGACATGCGGATGCAGAACTTATGGCAGAAAGGATTATTGTCCAACTACAGCACGCAAATTCCGCCGTCGTTTTAACTACGATCAAAGTACTCCTTTATCTCATGAACTACATGGAGAACAGAAAACTCATCGATTACTGCTGCAAGAAAATGGGACCACCTCTGGGCGAGTATGTTGAATTTGCAGAAAGTGGAGTACACTAATACATCCCTCTACAGTGACGCTTCTATCTTCCGGTCCAGAAGTTCAATATGTCGCATTGCGCAATATCCTTCTTATCATTCAACGACGCCCAGCTGTACTGAAGAACGACGTCAAGGTCTTCTTCTGCAAGTATAATGACCCGATATACGTCAAACTTGCTAAATTGGAAATCATGTATCGTCTGGCACGTGCAGAAAACACTGATGAAGTGCTTACTGAACTGGAAGAGTGCGTGCCTCTCTTTGGTGTTAGCATATTGTATAACTCTGAAAATAGGTATGCATCTGAGGTCGACGTCGATTTCGTCAGGAAGGCGGTTCGTTCCATAGGTCGTCTCGCGATTAAAGTGGAAGCCGGCGCAGATAAATGCATTCAAGTACTGCTCAGTCTTATTGACACCAAGGTGTCATACGTCGTCCAAGAGGCAGTAATTGTTACCAAAGATATCTTCAGGCGCTATCCAGGAAAGTATGAAGGCATAATACCGAAACTTTGCGAAAATCTTGATCTTCTTGATGAACCCGAATCAAAGGCTGCAATGGTGTGGATCTTGGGTCAATTTTCAAACAGAATTGACAATGCAGACGAACTTCTTGATGACCTACTCTACACCTTCCTGGATGAAAGCGTCGAGGTAGGTACTCTATTGTGAGACGTCTTCCCTGTGATCTTGACTTGTACACTCATCTAGGTGCAACTTGCTCTTCTGACCGCGGCAGTCAAGCTCTTCATTTACAAGTCTAACTTAGATTCGACAAAAACGCTTGTACATAAAGTACTGAAGTGGGCAACCGAGAATGTTGATAATCCCGATCTACGCGACCGAGGGTTCATGTACTGGCGCATGCTTGCGGTGAATCCGAGTGTTGCTAGTTCAATTGTTCTCGCAGAGAAGCCTGCTATTACCACAGATTCCGACCGCATGGACAGAGGTGCTTTGGATCAGCTTTTATTGCACACCGGTACATTAGGCAGTATATACCACAAAAATCCCGAAGTAAGTATTTGGCTCAACACATCTACCGCTCAACTTTCAAATTCTATATAGACCTTCATTCGTAACGCAGCTGGAAAGGCGCTCACAGATAGTCCAGCACTTAACCCCAGTTCTCGTGCTGCATTGGTACCACTTCCTCGCCCGCAACTCCCGCCAGCTACAATCAATGTTCCAGGGCCAGGACCAACAGAACCACAGATTAGAAGTACTGCTAGTAACGCGGATCTTGACACCAAACCGGCTCCCCCAATACCATTTTCATCTGCTATTCCAAACACGACTCGTCCCTTGTCTGGACATGAAGGCGATGATGACGAAGACGACGGACCCTCCTCGGCTGCCACCGATCCGTATTCTAATCTGGATGGTGCTTTCGGAGACTATTTGCAGGAGGTGCCACGTCCCATCAGTACTGGGATTCAACAAACCAATCGACATGCGGATCTGGATGATTTATTGTTTTAGTTATTCTCTGATATTGATTTTGAGGGAGATAATGGACATTATTTTATTAACTCGACAGCATCGCTTGCACCTTGTGAGTCAGCTGTGAAATTGTATCTTTCGGTCGTAATGAGTTATAATGCTGAAAAATCCGTAAGCTTGGGAATGTCACATCACTAAGGTCAGACGAACCTCGCCAAGTCCATACATCTTTCGATGGTAACTAATACGAACGATTCGCCCATCATCGTCTACGGCACTCGTATCTCCAGGATTGTGGGTGACAATAGATGGATGGCCGCTTTGAATGATGTGAATAGGTATGTTGTATGCTCGACTCAGAGCCAATATTTCGGGTTCGCCGCCCCACTCTGCTGTATCGCATATGCTAGCGCAATATCGTTTAAATCCTTCGGAGGTCATCATTCCTAAATCAGATAAGTCTTCGGAGGTAGAGGGCTCGAGAAACGGTAAGAAATCATCCTGGTGTGATAACATATATGACGAAGCGGCATAACGGACGACGACATGGTTCGCTTGGGGGACAGGCAAAATTCCGAGAAGCAATAATTGGTCTGCGATAGCAGAGTAAAGGCAGTGACCGTCGGGATTAACCTTGTTGGCTCGTCAAGATAGATATGACAGGGGGAAGATAGGGACTAACTTCGTGCACCTGTAACGATTGCTCCTGACAAATTCTCTCGATATCTCTCTGTTCATCCTCTATTTCCTTCTTCAACTTGGCCTCGGTTTCAGGATCAAGTGTGGACTGCGCTTGTTCGAGCGCGGCAGCTTTTCGAGCCTAAGAATCAATATACTTGAGAAACGCGGATAGGATGGCCAGAGTATTTACCTGTCGCGCTCTAAATCGACTTTTAGTATCCTGTCTTGGGCGTATAGTCATCTTTTCAGCCTCAGCTTGGACCCCGTTGATCACAGTGGTAGATTCAGCTTGGATAGCTTGATCTCGTGAATCAAGCTGGGCAAATAATTCGTCCATGAGGTCCTCATCCACGTGTGGGGTCGAATCATCTTGCGACAGGGTGAAGGCCCCCTTTTTCTGCCTATTTTTCTTCGAGTTCCCCATACACACCTTAAGTAGATGATGTTTTGAATTTAGAAAGTTTTACACTGCCACTGATCATGTTATCCAATTTGTTATCAGCAAATGTAATTATAAACCATCTCCATAGTTTCCCAACATACATATCCTCACAGCATTTAATCCCACTTTACATCTGTACCGTCACCATAACCCTCTATCAAAACTCATTTGCTACTCTTTCGGAAAGTAACAATGACGAATCCAACGACAGATCTTGTAGCGTTAGAACAGCGCTTGTCTGTTATCCTCAGCGATTTACGTGCATCCGATTCTGTCGCATCGTGGCAGGAAATTGAAGTAATATCGCGGACGTTAGCGAATGGTTTGCGCGTAAAAGACGGTCCAGGCAAGGAGAATATAAGGCCTGTAAAACCGTTCAACATCTGACCCATCATCGTAGTCGACAGTCACTCAATCCTCGGAGAAACGGCGCTTCCACGTACTTTAGCCTCTCTACTCGCTCTCGCACTGCACGAATCTTCAACTCCTGATGATCAGTATACGTCTGTAGTATTTGAACTCCTGAGAGTGGCGGCCAATCTATGCATGGATCACGGTGCGTAGACTTTCCCTGGGCAAAACAGAAGGGTAATTGCTTTTAGATGAAAATCGCGGACGTCTACTCGAAACAGGCTTTCCTCAAGCCATTGTGTCTCTCCTCGAAGGATATGCAGAAAGTTTACCTCCACCTTCCCACACTCGGGTTCTCGAGCTTTCTATACCACATCTCAGGGTGATCAAGACTTCTATCGGCGCACTCTTGAATGCTAGCATTGGTTATGGTGCGAAAAGTTCTTTCTTGCGGTTAGGATTTTTCTGATTCTGATAGCTTCTAGATCCTGTGCGATTCCGGCTTATATCTCTTGAAGCTCCCTTGACAATACTCAAGTTGTCAACTGCAATATACTCAACAGGATATTGGTACAGTGCATCAACGAACGGGCCCCGCTCTGCTGTCGGCGATGAAGATGAATGGATCTTACGCAGCGGTCTTTCTAACTGGGCATGGCTGACTCTTTCTGAGCTCAAGGATGTTAAGGACGACAGTGAGTTCAACGAGCTGAGTAACCTCTTAGATGTTGATGTCCTACAGCGCTCCCCGTCTTAACCTCAGATTTCTTGCCCCTACTTGTTCAACCTCTCTCTGCTTTCCTTCCAGACGCATCGCATCCTCGACCACTGTTCGACGAAGGTTCAGAACTTCTGAGTGATCTCATTGACGCTGACCTTGAGAATCTTTCTGAGTCATGCATGTTGATTGAATCTTTGGCTCTCGATGTTGATGATATGAGGGTTTCGCTCGCGCGCGGATTACATTCTCCGATGGAGCATAACGATATACCTTGCCTTTCCATTATACTCGATTTCATTGAACAGGCGAGCTACCCAATCTCTTGGACTTATGCTGCTCTTGATGAAACGGACCGGAAACATAAAGAAAAAACATTTAACATTTGCAAGGCTGCGCTTATCAAGGCCGTTGTTGAGGTAGCTGGTGAAGATAGAAATGCAGATATTCTTTGGGATGACTCTAAATCTGAAATGCCGGGCGGTGACTTCGTCCATAAGATGGTGGACTGGCTCAAACGCTACGTCAAAGATCTGGATACCCCAGGGTCGGAAGACTCTTCCGGTACCCAATCAGTATTCGACAGGGAAGACATGGTCATTTGTGCTTCTCTCTCGTTGGGAAATCTTGCGAGACAAGGTCAGGGTTTCATACCTTCAGAGACTGATGTCTCCGACTGACTCAGTCATACTAGAGAGAAAATCCGCAACGCTCGTTTCCCCTCCCTATTCGTTGGTCCCAATTCTTACGTCAAAACACCTATTGTCACCATTGACGGACATCAAAGTTAAACACGGCGTTTTGGGTCTCCTTAAACATCTCGCGCAGACTGCGCCCTCTTCAACGGTCATACATAATGCATTGAGGGAAGCGGAAATAGTTCGAAAGATTGTTGAAAGCGGGGTGTGGGATGAGAAAGGAGATGTGATGGCTGATGTAGTCCAGCTAAGCGCTATTGGAGTGGTTAAGCATATGGCTGGTGCAAACGGTATAACCAAGTCTTTGTCCGTCAGGCAGATTGCTCATATTCTATGTAGTCGAACATGTATATGCGCTTGTCTTGCCTTCCGCTCAATCTCCCGAACTTCCGACGGGCCTCAATCAAATTCTCTCCCTAGTTAAACGCTCGGACTCTGTCCCAATCAAAAGTGAAGGAAGTCGTGTTCTTGTGAACATCGTACGAGCGCTCCGGGGAAGCAAACCTTTCGCGACTACTTCAGATGCAGCCGCCTCCGGCAGCGTTGACAGAAATGCACAGGAGAAGCAAAAGAAACACAATGCCGCCCTACGTATGGTTATTACACCTGAGAGTGCCCTAGTCTTGACTCGGCTTGTCGGAGCCAGCGGAAAGTATCCACTTTTGGTCAACGAAGGACTTGTAGCACTTACTATGTTCAGTATGTCTAAAGAAGGCGGTATGTCACCTTATACCATGCAACATAGCTTTCGAGATTCATTTCATCAATAGCGTTGCTTGTATTGGATGCTCTTACTGCTCCACTGGGCTTAGACTTGCCTATTGATTCACCGCTCGACTCACTAACGGCGAACGATCTCAGCGTGTCCTCACCCTCTAAATCTCGTGTTCACTTGAACACGCCTCGCCATCCGCTTGACATGCTCATGTTTGCCTTGAAGAACGTAGACAATCCTGCCAACTTTCCTAGCGAAGTGCGGGCGAACGTTTGCTCGTTCTTCATACAGCTCACCAAGCTTACACACGGGGACAAGCTTGAACAGGTGAAGGAGGCTATTAGGCCCGTTCTAGAAAGTCTACTTGGATCTTCGGCCGTTGAAGAAAGGCTGGAGAATGCTCTACGTCGCTTGCTCGAAGCATGGTTATGAGTTTCCAGCCACCCTGTGATTATTCTTGATTTTAGATGATTGTTGTAATTCTTGGATATTTTCCTAGTCCTTATCTTATACCGACTTTTTTTCCCACTGTCAAACGTATACGTGACCACTTTCTCATTCGGTCCATGCATGTGTGGCCCAAATTGGCACAAAGCTACTCATCGGGCGCATGATTATGTATCTCATGATACATACCTTGGATTATTAGTATCATGAGCGCTTTGACCGTTGATATTTCTGAAGGAATTGCAACCATCACGTTAAATCGTCCACAGATACTCAATGCTCTCACTATAGAAGGTCAGCTCGACTTCTCTTTGACAACAGGGACTAGGTATCGCTAACTTCGTGGCAATGGACAGACTACCATGAACTAGCTGACGCACTGAGAAGTATTGACGAAAGAAAGGATGTTCTTGTGACTGTTTGGCAAGGCGAGTGACTTCGTAGCGGTTTGGTATCATGATTAATAAATTTGGACAGCTCGGGGAAAATGGTTTTGCGCGTAAGGTTCGTTCGACTCCATTCTAAGCTACATGACGGATGGTTCGATAGTGGAACCAATGTGAGTGGGCGGAAACCAGACTCTTCGACGTCCACAGTTCGACAAGCTTTTCAATCAAACGTGGCCCATACGGCCACCGTTTGTGGACATGCCGTACGTTTTTCGAATCATGAACAGTGTTATAACTCATACTAGAGATTTACAGTTGTCATCTCACACTAAGGTTCTGGTTGCGGCACTCAATGGCCCGGTCATGGGTACGGTCGTATCGTAGTTGATATTGTCCTTTGATGACGAAAAGTCATACACCAGGTATTGCAGCAGGTATGCAACTTCACCATTCAACTATAAATAGATAACAGATACTTTGAATTATTAGCCTTTCTCGGCCATTTCGATTTCATCTACTGCCTGCCAGATACCTATTTATGTACGCCCTTTACTTTTCTAGGTAAGCGATCTGCGATTTCCACGTGTAGAGAACAACTTTCATGCGTGTTACGGTAATCATGTCAGGGATTGTCGCAGAGGCTGGCTCTAGCGTGAATTTTGTTAACAAAAGTGAGGAACAGAGGATCTCCTGAACTATCACTACCATCTCAAAATTATGATCACCAGTGGGCCTCGCGATGGCCAATGAGGTTCTTTTGTGGGGCAAGAAGAAAGGATCTCAGGAGCTACTGAAGTGTGGTTTTGTCAAGTGAGTATTAACTTGGCACTGCTTGGCCAAGTTTCTGACTCTCATACTCTACAGTCAGATCTTTCCTCACCAGTCAGTTGACTCATTCCACGATGCAGTCAGAATTCAGATTCTGGAGGAGCTTCGAGGCCTTGATCCAGTAGCGTTACTTGAAGTCAAGAGGCTCATAAAAGTAGGTCTGAAGGATAAGAACGACCCAGATGCAGTTAATCTGAGGGAAAGTTTTGGTATGACCCTGTCTTTGTGAACCTGTGCGGCTTTTGAGCATTTGCCATCTAGCTCAGGCAGCCCGCTTTGCGAGCGGTATCCCTTACGAGCGGTTTGCCAAGATCGCTCGAAAGGAAATCAAGCATAAACTATGATGTTGGATTTCAGAAGTGCAAGAGTATATGGGACTTGTGTTTCCGTTGCACATATGCATCAGTCAATGGTAAATGGCAGCGACTTTCATGTATGAACAATAATCAATAAGGGTCGGTACTCCACTATGAACATCTCTATCTTTCGAGTGTGAAAAACTGTCTACCATGGTTATACGATCCTTCGCACTTCCTTGCCCACTTCTTTGTGTTGTCAAATGAGGTGTTGAATTCTTATTCTGGTTCCATTCATGTTTTTAGACTGTGCGGTCTTTCGTGAGTGACTTTCTGCTGAGATTGTTCGGACATTTATTTTCAAAATAAAAGCAGGACTGATATATGACATTATCATTATGTACGAGTCTATACCTAGGCAACACCGGAAGCACTGAAGGAATATTGTACGTCTTGAAGACACCGCCGTGATAAACTTGAGAATCCTCGAGTAGGCAACCTTTCCTAACGGTTTCATCCCGGTCGCAAGATGCCTAACCGACCATATGTATGCCAACCATTTAAATGATCAGTTAAGGCACCCGATCAGCGCGGGCACGTGGTTTGGTTCTGATTGAGGAGGGAATTTAAGTACATACCCCATGTGTACGGAACGGACTCTCATAAAGTTCCGTCCTTGGCGTTTTGACATGATGCCGCACTCTCTATCGCCTTACCCCATAAGTATGCTCTATCTATCTGTGTCCATTGAGGAAACCCCACATACATAAAGGGACAGTCTTCTTCGTTCCTCCATCCGCCTGTTGTTATGGGTCGTCCAGAGGCAGTTGTCCGCAAACAGTCTGGTGGTAGTGATATCTCGAACGGTTTTGACGAGGCTCTCCTTGAGCCTCCGATCGATGACTCCCTCCATCGTGGCCTCAAAGCTCGCCAGATTTCTATGATAGCTGTATGTCGCTTGTTCACTCTTCCGACTTTTGAGTGATTGAAGCCTATAGCTTGGTGGAGCTGTGGGCACTGGTCTAATTATTGGTTCGGCTACTGCATTACGACGAGGAGGACCACTTGGTGCGCATTAAACACTGAACGTAAAACGCGTCTGATTTGCGTCCTTTTCAGGCCTGTTGCTCGGCTATTCCTTTGTTGGTTTTGTCTGCTACCTTGTCATGGTCGCTCTTGGAGAGATGTCGGCTTTCTTACCTCATAAGAAAGGCTTTTCCGGGTACGCGACACGTTTTGTTGATCCTGCTCTAGGCTTTGCGCTTGGTTGGAATTACCTGATTAAATATGTGAGTATAATCAATCGGTATGCCATTGAGGGAGACTTATGTCTGCATAGTTGATCGTGACGCCAAACAACATCAACGCTGCGGGTATCGTCGTGCAATACTGGACTCAGAAAGTTCACGTTGCGGTTTGGATGGGTATGTCACGCCTCCTCTCTGGTGAACCAAGTCAAAAGTACATTCTTAACTACAGTTATCTTTATACTGTTTAGTATGTCATGGCCTTTTGTCTGAAACGTCAACTGTTTTACTGACGAAATATTTATCTAGTCTTCACGGTCAATCTCCTCGGTGTGCGGGTGTTTGGTGAACTAGAGTTCTGGTTTTCAAGTATAAAAGGTCAATCCATTACGTTCATAATCATATGGTTAAAGGTAAACCTAACGTATGTTTTATATAGTCATAGCTCTTATCGGATTACTCTTAATGGGTATAATAATCGACCTTGGTCCGTCGTTGTACTTGCGCATCTTGGCATACATGTTAAGCTGTACCAGGTGGCAATCCAAAGCATGACCGTATCGGTTTCCGTTACTGGAGAGCTCCAAATGGTCCCATGGGCTCCTATCTCAAGGACCAGGTTCATGATGGACATCTGGCTATCTTCCTCGGATTCTGGGCGACCTTGACGAATGCTCTGTTTGCTTACATCGGAACTGAACTCGTCGGTGTCACAGTCGGAGAGGTATAGATCTTTGATTTGATATTGTTCTTCTGTCTGAACATGCCTGAAAGGCGGAGAATCCACGCAGGAACATTCCTATCGCTATTCGAAGGACATTTTTCCGCATTTTGGTCTTCTACGTTGGCGGTGTCTTCGTTATTGGCCTCATCGTCCCCAGCACGGATAATTCTCTTTTCCTTGCAACAAAGTCAAAGACCGGGGCAGCAGCCAGTCCTTTCGTCGTCGCAACAACACTGGTCTGTTATATTCTCCAATTGACATAATCCAAGTCCTGATAACAGGGGTAGGTTGGAATCAAAGTACTGAACCATGTGATCAATGCAGCTATCTTGATCTTTGTAATGAGTGCTGCAAACTCCGATCTCTACATTGGCTCGCGAACCTTGTATGGTCTTGCTGTTGAAGGAAAAGCTCCTGCTATCTTCAAGAAGGTAAACCGTCTGGGTGTTCCTTGGCCATCCTTGATCACGTGCACATTGTTTTGTGGACTTGTCTTCCTCAATGTCAAGTCGTCAGGCGCTAAAGGTAGGTTATCATGCTGCACAGTATTCAACTTAAATCAAGTTTTTTGAGTTTTCACATGGTTCGTCAATCTGGTATCAACTGCTGGTGCCCTGACTTGGATGTGCATCGCTTTCTGCCATATGTACGTCCTATGTAAGTTTTTCCAAGGATACTTGCTGATATTATCAATAGTCGTTTCATGAAAGCTCTGAAGGCGCATGGATTAGTGCGCGACGACCTCCCATATAAGGCTCCCTTGCAGCCATGGGGAAGTTGGTTCGCACTTTTTGCAACGGCCATGATAACTTTCTTCAAAGGTTTCGATGCATTTCTTCCGTTTGCAGTCGATAGTTTTATAACGTGGGTAGTTCTTTACTCAAAGAATTGCAGCCTACTCACAGAGACGCCTTTAGGAGTTACATCATCCTACCTGTCTTTCTCAGTTTATGGTTGGGTTATAAGCTATACTATGGGACTAGACTCATCCCGTCAGAAGACGTGGATCTTGTCACTGGCAAGCAGCAGATTGATGAAGAGGAGGAAAAGTTTGTTGCAGAACAAAAGGCACTGGGTCCAAGGTCTACCTTGCAAAGGTTCTGGGATTCTTTATAGAACAGAAATATAACCGTCATTGCACATGTGCTATTACTATATACCTAACAATAGACGATTGGGCACTGGACAACATGATCATCGCAGTAACTGATCACTTTTCCTCAAGTAAACAGGTTTGGCTACCAGCAGTGGAACCCGAACGCTCATTGGGCTATCGAGTAGAGTACGCTAAGTCATCCCTAAATCGCACTAGCCACAGTCATTTCTTAGGATCAGCTTTGGAGAAGCAAGACTGTTCATGAGTAGGCATTGAAGTTATAGATCTGCTGATTCCCTCATCTTCCAAAGCGCTCAATAAAACAAGTTTCATTCTAAGCGTTCTTGCTGAGATGTATTTCAATTTCTTGATCCCTATCGAGAGATTTTCATGTTTTCCCAAACATCGTCATCTTCTTCCGAAGGCATGATATCTGGCTTGATGACTTTATCCCACACGATCGTTGTTGGCGTGCACTTCATGAAAACCTTGTCGAGAATTTGACCCTTTGTCTCTTGCCGCTGAGTGACTTGTGGCGTAAGCGGACATGTGCTGTGGATCCGAACATATCGATCTCGCGCGACTGACGCCAAAAGGGTTGGAGAAGGTCCTACGGATGTGACAGTTCCAGAAATGCCTGCTCGTATGTGAAAAATAGGCCAAGGACGTGGTTGCGAACATACCCTGGTACCCATACGCAATTCTTCCATTCCGCAGGTCGAGGCAATAGAGATTGGAACCATGATCACTCACAAAAAGTTCGCTATTAACTCCGCTTGTCACTAGGGTCCTAAGGCATGACAAACGAAACTTACTGCTCGGACATGCCCTGTTCGAGGGATCCGATACCACCAACTTTCGCGATCTTCCAGTCTGATACGGGTCGTTTTGAAGCTTGAGTGTCATAACGGCGGACATTTCCCAGTCCAGTCCCAGCAGCCATGTGGTGTGAAGTTGGTGACGTCGCAAGGTAGGTCAAAGATGTGATACGGACAGGTTGTCGCAGACCAAGGTTGTCATTTTGCACCTAAACCAACTTAATGTAACAATCGATTTACAACTTTATCATGCTCACATTTTTTGCTCGCCACAATTCGCCGGTGAACAGAGCGTCTCGTTTCCTTTTCTTCCCCTGAGATTCTGATGACGAGGTTTGCGGTATAAATGCTCGCTCAGTATCCCAAACAGACACATCAACATCGTCCCCGCCATATGCGAATCTATCCTGACAAGACGTCATTCGCCATGCATGAAGGCGAGTAGGCAAAGACGACAAGCGAAATTCAGGAGATTCTGCTCCATTTTCAAAAGAGATGGATCGCAAAGCACCGTTCGAGGTACAAGAAAAAGTTGTTCTGGATGAAGATGAGCCTGTAGGTCATTTTGTGCTGGAAAGCAGTGGTACAGACTTTTCAGATACATCCAGACCAATGTACTTTTGCCCATCCCTTAATCTCGTCTCTTTCCATTGAAATACTTCCTGCAACTGGTCCCCATTAGAATGGTCAAGGGAAAATGACGACGCCAAGCCACTTGAGAAACCAGCTACTATCTTCGCTTGGAAGGACCTGGTCAATCTACCGGAGCCAAAGTTGACAAAAATAACACATACTAATTGAGATCCAACTCCATCGGTGGGAGGGCCTACACCTAATACTTCGACAGCATCAGAGGTACCATTCCGCAGCATCTTTAAGCTTGTCTTATCAGTTCCATCTGGAACATCGGGCGAAAATGAGATAGACTTGATATTGCCTAGCTCGTCGCCAACAAGGAATCGACGCATTTTCTTCAAATCCGCGGCGATGTCGCCGCAAAAAGGTGACCTCGTGTATTACGTAACAAAACATCCCTTCATGGACGGTCCTCTCAAGGAACTTGCCAAACTTGAGAAACTTACCACTTCCAAGGGCAAGGCCCCGTCTATTAATGATACGCTTGACTCTATACTGCACCATCTACAGGATGCGAAGAAAAATTTGGAGAATTCTGTTGTTACAGACGAAGATGTGCTCAAACAGCTTTCCCAAACCATTGACGCCAAGAAGAAGGATGTCGATGACCGGCAAAAGGAGGTCTATTCGTCTATCTCAAGGCTAGGGAAAGCTTTAGATAAGGTGATTTGTCCTTGGGCGAAGTGGCAATACGACTGACCCTGGATGGTCAAGAAATTCACGGCTGCATTGCCCTCATATTCAAATCTCTTCGCGTCGACGCAGTCACGAACTGCTCTTGAAAGAACCATTGCGCTCCATTTCCTAAGAACGGGCCAATTCGATACAGCCGAGACTTTCCTTGAAGTTTGTCGAATAGGCTCACGAAGGTCGTAACTTATTCATAACTCTGCTTTATAGGAGTCTGGCATCGACATCTCCGCTGAGTTGCGTGCTCAATTTGTGGAGCTGCATCAAATACTCCAATTACTCAAATGTCAGGATATTGGGCCTGCTCTTGAGTATGAATTCTACATTCAGTCTTGGTCTATTCGCTGAACAGCAACATACTAGGTGGACAAGGAAGAATAGAACATTTTTGCAGTCGCGCTCTTCTCCTTTAGAATTCTATCTGCATCGTTCTCAGTATATCCGCCTATTACTTTCTTCACATCCTCCTGATCCCTTACCTGCGCTTGCCTACGCTAACACTCATCTTCGGGGGTTTTATGATGATTATCCCGTTGAAGTTAGGAGGCTTATGGGATGTTTCGCCTTCCTTCCATTATCGAAACTTCAGTCATCTCCTTATGCCGACTTAGCCTCGCCATCCCTTCATTTTGAGCTTGAGCCTCTTTTCGCTAAGGAGTATTGTGCAAGTCTTGGTATGAGTCGGCAGGTGCCACTCAGAGTTGTTGGGGACATCGGCGGTGGTGGTGCATTGGCGAGAATAGAGAAAGGCAGGAAAGTGATGCGAGAACGGAAGAGCGAGTGGAGCCAGACAGATGAATTACCCGTATGTCCTCTTTTTGCAATCATCATGAGCGTACGTCCTGACAGCGCGTTTTGAGATCGAAATACTTCTTCCTCCAGAGAATAGGTATCATTCCATTTTTGCCTGTCCAGTCTCAAAGGAACAGGCTACTGAGCAAAATCCACCTATGATGATGCTTTGTGGTCATGTCATTGCAAAGGATAGTCTTCATAAGCTCAGTAAAGCAGGAGGGTGTGTTGTCTTTTGATCTCTCTTTTCTCGGCTGATATTCAATTAAGACGCGTCAAATGTCCGTATTGTCCCACTGAGTCGCTGTTATCGACTGCTTTAAGGGTCCATTTTTAGATCGAGATGATTTTGTAAACATTTTGAGATTTCTTTGCATGTTGTATTCTAGTTCTAGTCCATATTCAAACCACATATCTCGATCAAGTGTTGATTCGATGCTATCTTGTTTTACGCATGCAACATGCTGGAGAGGACGCCACGATTCTCCACGATTGATTCATGATACTACATACACTTACAACACATACCGGAATACCTACACCAGGCGTAGGCCATACCCTACCTCCG
>JABAJZ010000039.1:0-44747 GCA_018857265.1 Termitomyces sp. T32_za158 | reverse complement strand
CCCGCCACCTTGCCGGGCTGACCTGAAGGTGGTTGGGTGAGCGGCGCATGGCCGCGGTGTAGTAGTGGGTGAGCGGCCATCTGCCCCGCGTCCCGTGTCTCACACTGACCTTACCCAACCTCAGACGCATATCTCTCATCAGCCTCTTTATTTCTGAGTGCTGCTTGTGCATCTCGCGTTTAGTCGAAGCTGGAGGGGGGTTCTTAAGCCGGCTAGTTAGCCGGTCATGTTGTGAGGGTCAGGTGATTGTTATCTTTTACTTTGGTCACTCGTCTCGCTTTCCATGAGACTTCCCCAGCTTATCATCTGTGCATAGTCATAATTGTCCTCTGTTTGCGGAAAGCGCATCAAGATAGCACGTCCCATGTTTTGTTTTTGCTGAGAATTTATTGACATCTTGAGCAGAAATTCTTTCAAATACAAATATTCAGCTCATACGACTTGTTCAATTTGACGGTACCGCCATATCTTGAAGCATCGCTTGGGGTTGAACTTATCTATATGCAGGAATTTTCTATTACACCTGTTCTCTGGCCGTTTCGATTGCATTGCTGATCTGCCTTCCTACTAACAATGTTCTGTCTGGAGTTACCTATATAATGTTTACGTGCGTGTCGCAAGTCCTGTTATTCTGGTGCTCACGACTCGCAAATCCTAGTTTACAACTTTCTTTATCAAGTATTCTGGCATGTCGGATGACACTTCGCCTCCACGAATACCATGGCCGTGAAGATGGAGATCTAGCAAATGTTGATACCATGCAATTTGAAGAAGGAGAAGTGGATGCATATGACGGAGAGGTTCATGGATGATCAAACCTATGGATTTTAGTATCGGATTTAGCAGTAGCTTGACAACCATACACGGTGGCAGAGCCACATTAGCTCCAACTCAGGTGGCACTTATGAGCTGCTTGTATTCGCCAAATATGCTATGTCGTATCTGTCAGAATAGTGGAGGCGCGACGCGTCGCTAATGACGTGATTGGAGTTGAGCGCTGAACGTTGTCTTTCCGGTGTCGTAAAACTTGTGATTTGGATCAGTATTTCTAACTATGCATTCAGATTCATGTAGTACAATGAGAGTCAGCGCCGGATCTGCATAATTCAGGCCAAGTTTCATTATCATATGTTAATGGCTTTATTCAATCACTTCCGCTAATTTAAACGGCTGGTGTTGTCTCATTATTCATGTGTTGCTGTCAACTTCTTCGAAGATAACGATTCCAATTTCTTGGAACCTTCGCTCATCTGACATTTGATCGCAGTAGACACGTCCACAACTTGGCAATTCCAGAAGGTTCCAAATCTCTTCAATCATCTTCCTGCGCTACGGGCAACACAGGTAAATTATAGTTGGTAGAATTGATCAGCAAGAGATGTAGAGGTGAACGATGATAACCCACCCGTCGCCAGGTCGCTTTCATGCCAGGGTATAAACGAGCGATAGAAGGAAGATTAATAGGTGTATGTACATCATTCTCTTGTGTATCTTCCATGACCTCGATTGGTGCATGAAACGTAGATTTATCAGGGGTGACACAAGAGTCGGATGGTGGCGGTGAGAGTGGTTTGCAGGCTTCGGTTCCCGTACCTCGAGTTGGTGGCCGACGTTGAGACTCTAAGCAGACGGGCTTCTCGTACAAGGGTGAAGACGATGATTTCGGGACCGAATAACTGGGCGAAGGATACGCAGCTCGGCTGCATACGACTTTACTCTCCGATTCCAAGCGCGTTGAAGCTGGCTTCAACGGTGGGGGAAGGAACGTAATCACGCGACGAGCTGAGTTAGCTTTCACTCCGGTCTTTTCGATTTTCGATGGTACTGTAACCTTGGAATCTCCGAAGCCTAGCTTGGGGAGACGAAATTTCCTAGTTCTCATCACAGGACTCGGATCACTATTTTGCAATTTGAGCACGTTGGCTGGAAAAACAGCAAAGAAAACCAACCGCGTCTTCACTTTCTTTCTAATGGGTAGGGTGCCCCAGTTCTCATCAGGGTCTGATGACAAGAGGTCGTAGGCATCCTTCACCGGGTACGGTCGTCCCTTGGTCAGTTTGGGCCCCGGATAAGCTGGATGGGAGCGCCCATGATCGGTATTGGAATAATAAACGATAGAGTCCGGATTGAAAGCGAGAACACGCGCAGACTCTATATCAGAGACAATGATCCAGTACGTATTCAGAGAGGAACGGGAGAGAATATACCCGTTGGCGTCACCGATCCTGGGGAAGCTTGGACATCAATATCTTCGGGATGTAACCAAGTGTTTCCGGACTTCGCGTCGTATGCAAAATCGTCGATGGGGTGTCTCGAGTTACAAGGAGTGAGAACTATGACGAGAACCAAGGAGTCGACAGTCTAAGACAACGGTATAAATCCTACCTAATCCAGAACGGCTCGGAGGTTCTTTATCTAGTGGCGACGCCTCCATCGTTCTTCCTGGAGTGACTTTACGCAGCGGAGTGGAAAATCTCGAAAGAGAAGGTCGATTCGCACCAGAAGAGGAAGAAAAGGGTGGTCGATTCGGTCTGTCTTCAACCTCGTAAGTGTGTCGTGGTGAAGGAGCTGGTTTATACAGATAATCGTCATCGGCGAAATGAACCGGAGATGATATGGGAGAAGGGTTACGTCCCATAGTAATCGAACTCCTTGGATTGGAAGGAAATTTTCCCAGAGGCTGGTGCAAAAATGGGGCGCCAAGAGAAGCATCAGTCGCGACACGAAACGGAATAACGGGCATCCTAGGCATGTCCCGAGATAAATGGTCCGCAGGTCTTAATGGCGACGACATTACGGCCGCCCTAAAGCGGGATGAGGCCGTGAAGGAAGATAAAACGGGAGTTCTAGTATTTTGTTGTTGCGGGGGCGAAGATAGTGACAAGGGCCTGGAGCGACTGAGATGTTTATTCAATCTAGTAGACTTCAAGTTCGAATCGAACGTTGATTTCATAGTAAGAGTTCTAGGGCTGTTAAAATTTAGTCGTGGGTCCAAACATCGGCCTTGTCCAAGAGGAACCGGAGGACCTTCCGAATGACTAGGAGATGGGGCGAGTACGGGAGCACTTAAAGCAGACGTTTTGGCATCAATGAAAGTAATATCAGCGTCAGGAATTTGTGGGAAAGCCGCAGTAAGCGTATTGTGTTCATTGTCAGCGAGTGGTTCAGTAGAAGCGTCTTCAATCGCGACAGTAGATTCGTCTTCCAAGAGGTTTGAGTGAGAACTAGAGCCTTTATATGGGACGGATAGTATCTGTGCAGAGGGGTTGATTATATGCGCAATTTGCGAGGATTCTGGAAGCGAGGACAAATGCATAGCACCAGCTGAACCATCAGACGTGGGTATATGCGTCTCAGCAGGAACATTAGACGAGTTAGGTTCAACTGCATGGAACGGCCTTGTTGCATCCACATCCACATCAGGAGTTAGAAGGGGGTCGAATGATATCGGTTTTGAGGAGACAGGGTTCAATGGCACAGACGAGTAAAACGAGGTCGCAGGAGCAGCTTTCTTGAGGTTAGAGTTACGAGTAGCCTTTTGTGGCTGTTTCTTGAGTTGATCTATGATGCTCGGACGAACCTTATCGCCTCTCTTGTTCTTGATAATCGCGACGGGTGGTCTGATAGAGGGTTGCTGTTTACGAGAAGGAGACTTATTAGATACTTTGTCCTTGACGCAATGCCCGCGCGACACAGCATTGATTTTGGCGATGCTGAACGGGTTCGGTTTGTATTGCACCGTTTCCTCCCTGGCAGATAAATCAAGTTCATTCAATAGCTGAGCCTCCTCTGAAGTCCTGGGGCCGCCTTTTTCATGTCCTCCGTCAGAGTCAGAGTCAGAGTAGGCATTGGAAGGCGTCGTTCGGCAACTGAAGGTCCATTCCGAGTCATGATTTCGGTCTCTAGCTCGGTTCTTCATAAGCCAGGAGCCAGTAGAAGCCATGATACAAGAGCCTCTGAGCAGAGGGGAAGTACAATGATATAACTTGGGAGCAAAGATTACCGGAGAGCATAGAAAGTAAAAAGTAAAGCAGTACGGAACAAGTGGTTAATGATCTCGATACGTAATCATAAGTCTCGGTTTACAGTCCAGGCACGAATATTTTTGATTCCAAATTCTTCTTCTTCTTCTTCGCTTTCCAGCTCGAGGTTGTCATTGGCGCATCTAAGTTCTGGGTTTCATTAGCTGTTATTGGTGCACCTGGTGCACCTTCCCCCTCCAACACAGTACTGGGCTGAATAAAACGTTTACCCGCCTGTCGAATTTCGTTTAACTCCGCCTTAA
Source organism: Termitomyces sp. T32_za158 (assembly GCA_018857265.1). NCBI lineage: Eukaryota > Fungi > Basidiomycota > Agaricomycetes > Agaricales > Lyophyllaceae > Termitomyces > Termitomyces sp. T32_za158. The sequence continues at coordinate 40,462 of JABAJZ010000039.1, read as the reverse complement.
ACTCAAAATTAATCTCCCCGGGGTCTGTCCAAGACGATGACCATGGAGAGCTCCCGATATCTTCCAGACGAAAACGACATAATTGGATGGACGTGTCCAGACCGAGGGTAACAGCTTCATCGTCTGACACTGTTTCCTTTCGTCTCACCAACTCGTCAAGGGCCATTTGAAGCCACTCGTCGACCCCAGCCTCTCGTGCGATAAGCACCCTTTCAACGGGACCGTAAGAAGGAATGGCTGAGAGTTCGTCTGCCAGCTCCTTGTCAACAAAGCCCTCAACGTTCCCATAACCAAAAGAGGAGTCCGGGCTCAATGGGGAGCGAGAATTGCGAAGATTAATGGTATAAGCCTCTCGAGCAATGGCAAGTTTTATGGCTGTCTCATGACCAAGGACCTTAGCCTCTGAGATAGATATCGCTTCTGGCCTCTTCATCAGTTCGAAAAACGCCTCGCGTAACCATTCCATGACACCATATCTTTGCGCTAACACTGCTCTTTCCACTGGTTGGTAGGTGGTCACCCTCTCCAGTTCCTCCCTTAACACTTGGTTGATTAGGTTGCTGACGGTTGAAGTCGGGATGAGTGACGTTACAGTGCGTCTGTCGAGTCTACGCTCTCGAGCGGTATAGAGGCGAATCGCGGTATCAAATCCGAGATTCCTGGATTCATCGACTGAAAGAGGCTCAGGTCGCTTGACCAGTTCGATAAAGGCCTCGCGTAACCACTCTGCAACTCCATGTGCCCGAGCTAAAGGTACGCGGTCGACAGCGCTTCGTTTCGCAGTCATCCCTTGAAATCGGAAGGATCTGCTTTGATCTACATTTGGCACAATAGTATCAATAGGATAATCAAATGTTTTACGGGTGGTCATATATCTTTCGCGCGCTTTATGGATCTTGACCGCGGTTGCAAGCCCGATCTTGTTCATGTCCTCCTGAGACATAGAAGAAGCGGTCTTCGCCAATTCAAGGCAGGCAGATCGCAACCAGGAGTCAACCTTATGTTCTCGAGCAAGTACCACACGGTCCGCAGGACGAATATTTGCTGAGGAGAGTTTAGTGATCGCAACACGCCGAATGTCCAGCATCATCCATTGTGTTGATAGTTTTAGGATGTCTATCCATTCATTGGTCGTTGGAGCTGGCGGAACGTCCTGTAAACGATTGATCCTGTTTTTTCGTCAGTGGTCAAGTCGCTTTAGAGGCTAGAAAATCCTACTGAATCGGGTAAATGAATTTGAGGAGAGCTCTGAACTCGGATGGGGTAACATCTTCCAATTCAATGAACTTCTCGGCGCCGATCTTCTCTTCGACCTCTAGTGATGCAAAATGCGAGGCAAAGAAGGAAGTTTGCTGCCTGAAATAATACGTTGGGACCTTGAAGAGATGATTTTGGACCTATCATGCATTAGATTCATAAACATGGTATATCTCTCGCGCGGCCTACTTTGAAGACGACCGTGTCCATGTAGTACACCGTGTCTTTGATCAGCGTTGGCTGTGTCTCCGTCGCTACAGGAGTGATATCTGTAACTAGCTCAAAAGACGATCCATCTCCCCCAGCTGAGACAGAGTCTATGGTCGAGGAACATAGGAGAATTGGAGTTTCTGGAATTGGATGCTCAGCGGTTGAATGTTCTGTGATTGGATGTCCTTCGGTTGGATGCTCTTCGATTGGATGCTCTTCGATTGGACATTCCGGAACTGGATTTTCTGTGAGTTCAGCCTGCATCGCAAAAAGCAGTCTGGGGGGTCAAGTCATTCAAGCATGATGCCGCCGACATTTTAAAAGGTTGCGCGCTAAAAGAAGCACCGTTATCGATTGCGCACACACCGAAACCGCCTCGCTTCTGCAGCGTGGTGGGGTAAAAACCCAGAGCACTTTGAATGGAAGCACGCTTGCGTCAGATCAATAGAGATCCATGACAATAACGGGCCATGCGTATCTGACTACTTCTTTGTATAGCTTGCAAGAGCTACTAGATTGGAAGTATGTATATTACATTGACAGTCAACATATCAGAGTCCATGCCGTCATGTAACATGTGTGATGGATCCCCTCGAACACCGTCCATTTAGCAAAATTGAACGTGTTGCAGGTGTGCCATATGCAAGATAGTTCTGTCATGCATGTCATGAATCAACGTGTCATTGTGCAGCTTCAAATGTTGTCCTATATAGTATGTACAATATGTAGTGCAGCCCTGACCAAAGTTCAACACACCACATGACAGAAGGACAGTCTAGCGCCTCATGTATACCTCAAGTTCTGGGTTCAGCTATGGTCGACGCTGCCAAGGCGAGGGTCAAATGACGCCCAAGAGAGGGATTGAACATCGTAGATTGGAGACCTAACTTCTCAGACAAAGATATTGCCTGACCGTGGTCCAATTGTTCCAAGATTGGCTAACTCTAGCAGAAAGTTAGAACTGGAGAAGTAGCTACCAGGACAAAAGTAAGCTTTCTGAGTAATTGTTCTTTTTTTACAAAGTCTAAATTAGGTTTGCAATTCACAAGATGGCCACTTATCAATTACGTAATGATAAATTTCTGCCAGGTCAACAATATCGAGGCGCGTTCAAAGCAGGCCCTGCAACAGCGTCAACAACGTCTCCCACAACGATCATGGCAATTCTGCCGCAACGTCCGCTTCGTGGGTCGAGAATATCGACGTTCTACCCTGTGAAGAGCCTGCCTTCGTTAGCATCCTTGGACAGCGCGTTTCAATTGCAGGAATACATTTCGCTGCTCATTCGCCTAGACGTTCACGACGTGGAAGCTATAACATCTCTTCCTGGAAAGCGCGCAGGAAAGGAGAAAGAGGTTGATAGCGAAGGGCACAAGAGTGACGACGGCGAGGATGACGAGAGGGGAAAGAATGAACCGACGGTTGACGAGGCTTGTTGGATCTATGAGCAACTCAGGTGAGCTTGCAGATTTTTTTCGTTAAGTATATTCGCTGACACGCATCGATAGACGGTTAGCGCAGGATTTGACGCATCCTTTGATAACCATGCTACAACAGGAATGTACTCGTGCGTCGTGTCCCGAGATGAAAGCTGGTGAATGGCTATATCTCTGCGTGGCCCATGGAACTGATGGAAATGTTGAAGTGAGTTTGATTTCCCTTCTTTTGCTAACTTCTCTGACCATTATTGCCTACAGCAATGTTGTGCAATTGACTATATTCTACATACGCTCGACAGTGCTACCGCCCTTCTCAACACGCCACGTGCCTTCCCTTCACGGTAAGCCTTGTTCTAATTCTTTTACTTCCCCAATTCCCCTAACGAATTTAAAGCATCCAGATTCCACAATCCTCCCATCGACACTTCTCATCTCTCGCTCGCCGCCTGGGTCGGATCTTTGCCCACGCGTATTTCCATCACCGCGAAGCCTTTGAACAAGCAGAGGCTGAATCTTCTCTCTATGCCCGTTTCCTTGTTCTCACGTCCAAATTTGACCTTGTTCCCTCCGAGTTCCTCGTCATCCCTACACCCTCCAGTATAGATTCAGATAGCGACCGTGAAAATGACGACCGCCACGATATCCCAGTACCGCGTTTGCTCGGTGCTGCTGTTGACCAGCGCGTGTCTGTAGACGATCAGTGGTCGCGCAGAAGCAACGTAATGCCCGTCGAGACGCACACGAAGAGCGCCAGCCCTCCGAGGTTGAATAATTGTCGTGGAAGTGATAGTCCGAGAAAGTTGGGTAGGAGTAGGACGGACACGATGGTATTGCATGATGCGTATGCGGTGGCAGAAGAGTTGGCCAAAGCAAGTCCGAAGGGTCCCCTGCTTGAGGCTATGGAAGACCCGATGTCCCCAGTGGATGTGGAGGATTTGCCTACGGCTGGAAAGCCGGCGGCGGAGTGCTTGGAAGAAATTGTAGGTATTTTCCTGGATTCTCAAGGCGATATTGATTTGATTTTGATTGCTTAGGGAGAATCGCTGCCCGAATCACCTATACTCCACTCGCCGCCGCCTCCCATTACCCTAAGCTTGCTTGCAGAGCCGCCGCGGGAGGAGAGAGCACCCCGAGAAGAGCTATCTCACTCCGCCGCCGCCGAACCTCCCGTCACTGCAACAGAGGCGGGGCGAACGACGACAGAGTCTGCTTCTGCGCCCTTGGAGGCCGATATCGTAGAGACAGCCCTCGCACCGACCGAAGTGGAGATGGGGTCATCAGTCATGGAGTCTAGGGAAGCAATTGAATCTGCCCAAAGTGAGACTAAGGAGGGACTGAAAGAGACAGAACAACCGACAAATGTCGTCGCAGAGAATGTTAAAGAGGAGAATAAGGGAGATATGGTGGAAATCGTTCCTGGGCCCGAATATGTTACTCAGGAGGGTTCTCGCAAGACACTCGAAGTTCCGCTTGAGGCTCTTGCATCGACACATACAGCCGAATCTACTCCTGCAGACAGCAAAAGTCCTACCCCGTTGCCTGCCCAAGCCGAGGAAAAGTCTACAGTTCTGCCGAGTGGCACTTTAGAGTCGGAGACAGCTGTTGAGATCCCAGACGAGATGGAAATCGTCATGGAAAAGGGCGAGACAGTTGAGTTTGTACCCGAGACGGAGTCACCAGTGGCAGACAAAGCGAAAGAGAAGGTCACGCAGACAGAGAAGATTTCTGCGCCTGCACCTGCGACCGATCATGCGTCTTCGTCGTGATGATGACAGTCTGTGATATGGCTGTTGTGATTACGCGACCCTTTGCTATCCTTACCTTCATCTTTTCGTTGTCTTTTTACTTACCGTCACACCCTTCTGGAGTCAATCGTGCAATTTGTACGTTGCGAATGACCTCGAGATCTAATGCAAGTCCGTTTTTTTTGTTTCAGATGCTGCCGGTGACAAAAGGTCTGCCGTTCTTGCTCTTGCTTGTAATCTAGTTTCGTACCCTGAAACTCGATTGCTCTATCGTTGGGCCAACAGTTCATATTTTCATGTAGTGAGTTGTACATAGTTTGGGAATAATGCATGGATGACCCTCGCTTAGCTTTTGGTTCCAACCGTATGAAAATGCGGTGAAATAAGTGTATCGCGTGTCACTGTCAACAGTGGAGGAGTATTTTACGCTGACACGGTCCCTAGTTGGAACAATCAGTTTATCGTGTTGACAGGGAAATCTACTTCTCCAATCTGGACGACTTACGATCAGCAAATTCACCTGACATTTCCGTAAAAATCGTCGTGGTACAAATACTCCGGGCAAGTGAAAACGAGATCCATCTGGACCATGAAAACGAGATCGATCTGGGCTGTGAAATGGAGATCGATCTGGGCCGTGAAAACGAGATCTATCTGGAGCGTGAAGACGAAATCCATCTGGAGCGCGATCACAATCCCTGGCCCAGTAGCAGAGTGTAAAGACGGCTACAACGCTGCTAGAGTCCTACGCAGTTTTCTGCTCGCAGACGTACGTCCTCTAGCATGCATTTCCGCCCTTATCTCGTTGTAGTGCATGCCAGGTTTCCATTACTTCGGCGTTTCTCATGATTAGAGTGGTTCCAATTACAAACGCCCAGTACCTCGTCATTCCATTTTGCCGCTCATGCTACTGTCTTCCATTCTGCAATTGTGTCTAGGAGGAATATAAGTGGGTTCCTGTTCTAGACCGGTAGCTTATAGTGCGTCTAGAACGGGAAACTTGCCACATGATCGCATGATGGAAATTTTCCTCAAAATTGACATCCTCTCTGTGTATCTGTAGCGGCTTTAGCCATAATTGTCGGATTGGAATGGCCAGGCCATGCTCCCTGCGATGGGTCGATTGGTCAAAGAGACTTCCAGGTTCCATTGCCTCCGACCTTGTATGAAGGCGTTGACTTGGAGTCAATGAAGAATCCTTAAAACCCTATCTCATTGGTTGCTATTAGAGAGCGATCTACTCTACTTAATCCCGTCTGTCCTGCCTCGCTTACAATCGGTAAAACATGGTCCCTTTGGTACTCGACTTTCAAGCTGGTGTTGCTTTGCTTCTGTGTTTGATTGGCTGCCTGTATCTGTGGCAGCGCGCATACAAGTCCTATCGTCCTCTTCCCCCTGGTCCTGCGAGGCTCCCGTTGATTGGAAATCTGCTCAACATTCCAACAAGTTTTGAATGGATCACCTATCACAAGTGGTGTCAAGACCTTGGTGAGAGTGACGTCGCTGAATCCATAATTCGTGCTTACTGTCGGCCTAGATTCTGATATCATTCATCTTGACGTAATGGGAAAATCTATCATTGTGCTTGACACAATCGAAGCTGCAACAGAATTATTGGAAAAAAGGTCATCGATCTATTCTGGAAGGTTCGCCTACCATTTGCGTCATAAAGTCCCTGGGAGATTGGTGTCAATATTACAGACCGAGGATGACGATGCCAACTGAGTTGATGGGTTGGGATTTCCTTATTCCTTTCATGCCTTATGGTCAGTAAATGAAGAGACTATATTCCTTCAAACCTTAACAGAAGGCGTGCTTTAGGTGAACTGTGGTAGGCTCAAGTTCATAACACGACTTCTGGGAAAAACCAATTCATTAACAGGCGGGAACATCGACGGCTGGTGCACCAATCATTCCACCCAAATACCGCTTTTCGCTTCCGCCCGCAAGAGGTGAAAGCTAGTCGAGGTTTACTCCGTCGCCTCCTAGAAGATCCTAGTGACATCCTCGGTCATTTACGACAGTCAGCTGTCCATATCGTTCACGATTTCTAATTGTTTATTTTTTTTTTCTTGTTTAGGATGTCCGGGGAGTTTATCATGTCCATCACGTACGGCATTGAAGTCCAACCCAAAGGCGACCCATATATAACCACTGCCGAGCAGGCATTACATTCATTGACCGCGGCTGCCATTCCGGGAAGATTCCTCGTAGACTCATTTCCAGCCCTCAAATACGTGCCTGCTTGGATGCCCTTTGCGGGATTTCAGCGTAAAGCTAAGGAATGGAAGAAGTTAGCAATGAAAATGATCCACCCTCCATATGAAGCTGCAAAACACAACATCGTTTGTATTCTGTTTCATCTCATCTGCCTTTTTTCCTATTTCTTTCGTAGAGAAACGGAAACGTGATTCCATCATTCGTATCTGATAATTTGGATATCATAGGAAATTCTGAAAATCAAGAGCATCGAGAGTCTGTCATTAGGGCCGCTGCAGGAACCATGTACAGCGGTGAGGATCCAAGTATGTTTTGCTAACCACAAACACTGATAGAATCCCTAGCTGGTACAGATACAGTAAGTCTCCGTGGTTTACGTGAATAGATCTCTCAGATAGAATCAAACCCCAGACAGTATCGATTATTGCAACATGTGTGCTTGGTTTAATCAAGAATCCTGATGCCTTGAGCAAAGCCCAGAGAGAGATTGATTATGTGGTCGGATCTAATCGCCTACCAGTCTTTGACGACGAACCCTCTCTGCCATACATCTCGGCTCTCGTGAAGGAGGCACTGAGATGGAATGCGGCTCTTCCTCTTGGTGAGCAACACCCGCCATTTGAGATGATGTTTATACGAATGAAGTTTCTGTTCTTTCCAGGGGTTCCGCATTACTTACTCGTCGAAGATGAGTATCGGGGGTATAGGATACCGGCTAACTCCACAGTAATTGCTAATGCATGGTGAGCAAGGATAGTACGAGTACTCAAGCGATCAAACTCCTCGCATCCTCTAAATAGGACAATACTACACGACGAGAAAGTGTATCCTCAACCCTTTGAATTTTTACCCGACCGGTTCATGAAGGACGGAAAATTGAATGAAGCGATACCGGATCCTCATGTGGCTTTTGGATTTGGACGGCGGTAGTCCTATCTTTTTCATCACTATCTGTTTCACTAATCTATTCCATCAAGCGTCTGCCCAGGACGTTATATGGCGCTATCTGCAGTATGGATAACGATTGCGTCACTGGTAGCGGTCTTCAATATCAGTAAGGAGGTGGACGAGAATGACCAGGTCGTCGAGCCAACATACAATTTTTCATCTGCGCTGCTCTCGTGAGTTCAACACTTCCTTCTCCGAGCTTTGTGTGTCAAACCATGCTTTCTATGCCAGTATGCCATTGCCCTTTAAATGTACTATCAAGCCGAGATCTCCTGAGACAGATGCTCTGATCAGGGCAACTGCAGACGAAGTAGTGTGACAATCGAAGCGGTCCTTCTACACACTGTTGTGAATGTTTCTATATCGCATGCATGTTTAAATGAAGTTTTTTCTCGAGACCACGGATATTATGAGACGAGTCGGAAGATACAATATACACAAGATGTGCGTCATCAAACATGCATCTTTTCTATGGTGAAGAGAAAGGGAGGCAGCTTGGGAAGACTGGATCTGAGCTTTGTCGCTGATGGAGTGAAGTTCTTAATTCGTCGGAAAAAAATGGTCCGAATCTGGTGAGTAGAAGGGGTGGACGTGAACTGGAGGATAGTCACACCGTGACGTTGGATGATCACAAGTGAGAGACAAGGAGGATTGGGGAGACAGTGTAAGTATACTGTTTACTATTCAACAACATCCACGAAGCGCTAGGTCAATTGAAGACATCGGGGGCGTGTACTTACACTTTTTCTCGACGAGCTTTTCCAGACCTTCTCCACACACTCATCGCCGTACAGAGAAAGGACGCGACGAAAACGTGATGCACATGAATTTGAGATAAGCTGTTGATGTATGTCATGATTTGCGAGTTTGGTGGTTGGGTTCCATGCGCCATTCTCATTGTAACTCAATACAACCCAAATACAACCTTGATATGATGGTGACTAACTTTTCCCTTTGTTCTTTTGTCTGTTTTTCGTCGTTATAATCTTTCGAGGTCAATGACATGTGAAGAATCGAGGTTCCTCATAGGCCGGGTGTCAAAAATAGTGGGAAGTCTACTTCCTAACTTCCAAAATTTCATACCCCAATTGATTGTGAATGAACCTGAATGAACGTTAATTAATGAACCACCACCACCAGCCTTGGACATGTTTGGTTGTGCGCTTTGCACAAACAACAATAAATCCATAATTACGCTTCTTGTTTTTCCTCCGTGACAACCATTAGACAATCAATAACATTGTCTAAGCCCTCAACAAATGTAGTACAATACCGTTGCAGGTCAAAGTGCCTTGGAACACTCTTCTTCTTGTTTTGCATACTTCACCATGGCAGCGACGAAGACAAACGCGATCTATGAGATACAGCTTTAAGCTCTAAAAGTTCTCACTTGAATGTCTAACCTATAACCCAAAAGTCAATTCACCATGCGCGTTCCAAAGATTCGGACACAGTCTGCGATCTCAAAGCTCCTTCCGCGTCCATCTTCACGGTGCAGTCACCGTTCTTCGACCTCCTCCAACAGTCACTCGTCATCACCGCTGTATCCATCTCCATTGTCTTTGACGCTTTCTATAGGCTCGTCTGAATCAAAGCCACCGGACTTAGAGGAGGAAGATACTGAATCTCCCGTACATTCTGATATTGTATCTGAAGGTGATGGAGGTGTCGTTGAGGAGTCTCCTAGTATGATTGATCCGGAGTATTATATGGAAATGGTTATATTCAAGGTCAACCTGATTTTCACCACGTCTGAAGACAAGAAGCTCACGATTTTTAACAGATCGAAGACGTTTTGTTCCGGGTGCCAGTCCATCTTTTCAAATCATGTACAGATTTCTTCAGCACATCTCTCAGCGAGATGGATGATGTCTCTGACGACAAGAAAGTTATAATACGGAATGATGTCAGCAAAGAGGACTTCCGTGCCCTACTCAAATTGTTATATCCATCGTACGCCTCAAGTTCATCTATTACACATCAATGTTTACATAGCACCTCAGATCCTTGACTCTCACACGAACGCTCTCGGACAAGGAATGGATCTCTGTGTTAAGAGTCTCAACAACGTGGCGAATGCTCGATATCCGACGTATGGCGATTGAACATTTAACCTCCGCACCCCTGTCCCTGGTGGACCGCATTTTCCTTGCCAGGGAATACAGTGTTGTTTCCTGGCTACGTTCCGCTTATCTTGCGCTCGTCGAAGTAAATTCGGAATTGTCTAATCATGATGAGCTCACGACCGAGATAATTGGTCTAGAAAGCTCTTTCAAACTCCATCGTGCGCGAGAATCTGTGCTTCCTTCAAGACAGTGTAATGCACGCGTTATTGACCATGAGATCGAGAAAGAGTTTAAAGCAGAGTCTGAGGCTCTGAGTGACCAAACTATTATTGAACTTGCAGTGCTTGCGCAAAAGTATGGTGTATCCGAATGGCGAAGGCAGGCTTTCGTCGCTATGACTCGCAGAAAGCAATTTCTCTCAGTCGACGAGGCTCAAACTCTTGGATTAGAGGCTGCTATACGGCTTTGCGGAGCACGGGAGTTGCGCCGGACTTTGGGAGCAGAACATGCGGTGAAGCAGGAGCTCGAATGGGATTTTGGAACACTGCAAAGTTATACAGCGGTGGATAGAACGATCATGGCAAGGGACTATGGGGTACGTACCTGGGTCAAAGAAGCGCTTTTGGAGCTTGTGGAACGAGAAGAATCGTTGTCCTTGTCTGAGGCGCGTGATCTAGGACTCCGGACGGCTATTGCATTGTGTCGTGCACGTCACTATCCCAACCAATTATCAGCAGATGAGACGGCCTACAAACAGGCGCTTGAGCTGGAATTTGACGAAGAATTTGAGCTAGTGGAGGCTGCGGGTCGGGAATTGCTGTCACAGGTTGAACTAAAAAAACTGGAAGAACACAGTATGGTGCAGCGGTGGTTAGAGCGGCGATTGGAGGAGCAGCAGGTACCGGAGGAAACACCAGAGTCACAAGAAATGGACCAAAGCTTTTCACGAGAGGGGGACAACAGAAAGGCTCAGGTGTCATCAACAGATAATTCGAGTTAAAGACGTATGAGAAGCGATAGCTCTCCTGTATTAAATTTGCGCCTATCCATTATCTATAATCTTTGTAGGACACATGTCGTTCGTCTCGAACTCCACGCAAAGCCTAACCCAAGTTGACAGAGGAGTGCTTTGTGAGGTGTGAACCTTTCTAACAGTAAGACTGGTCGCACTGGCATACAGAGTACAGTATGCTGCGAGGCTCGAGCCCAGTCAGAGGAAAGCTTGAGAAACTACAGCTCCCTGTGACCTGGGATATGGAGCTGAGAAATCCATGAGCTGTTTGAGATACCTGCGTTATTGTTGCGTTAACCTTGTCTTCTGCTTGGTTTCCATTGGAAAAAGGAAATTTTTAAACAGGTCAAGATTACCCTAGTCCGTTTCGATCAAAAACGGAGTAATTTTTCTTGTATTGTTCGGCTACAAAACTTAGGAACTTTGTCGCACTAAACAACATCAGCAACATCATAGACTTTCCGTGCTCTATTAAACTCGATCTTGTTTATGTATCCAAGGACGCAATTCGAGCGCCACATCCTCCACGATAAAAAGACGCTTCTTCACGACCTATTGCTTGAGGCTGGGTGGAAGAACGGCTATTGGAGAGGCATGTGGAAACAGGGAGAGAAAGCGATGGTACAGCTTGCGTCCTAGGCAATTGAATTATTTTTTATTCAGCAATAGCATGCTCAGCACATGGCCACGTTCCACAGTAAAATGAGTGAGCAGTTTTTCATGGTCGTTGAGAGTCGTGCTTCCCTATCACAGTCCTGTCATCGTACGGTGAGATAGTCGATTCTGCGACTACGAATGGCTGTGTAATAGATAATCAGGTAAGGTATGGTCTATTAAGCAGTTTCGTTAGAACAACATGTCAATCCAACCTGTGTAAAACAGGTATTTCGCGAAAACCAAAATCCCGTCGTTACCTTGTTGATACGGACGATGCACCGGGTACAATTCAGTGCATCGTGACGGATCTTGCGTATAAAGTGTGATCGATTGATCATTTGATCTTGAGTCGGAGTGCTGGATGCCACGACCTAGGCGGCGTGAGACCCACCAGTGAAATAAAGCACTGAAGTGACAACTTGACCGAAATCTCAATTGAGTTGGTGATTACATGATATGATACGGTAAGCGAGTACTACTTGCGCCACCAGCCGACGTGAGATAGTGGACTATCAAGGTTATTGAGTAATAATATCGCCGGACGCCAGGAAAGGTTTTACCGGAACATGGGAGATCTGGTCTTAAATTGGACGCCACGGCTGCAATCTGGAGCCAGAAAATGTCAACCACCTTGGCCAAGACTTCTTCAGGAAGATTAGCATGTGATTCATCATTACAGAAGAAAACAGAGGTTGTTGAACACCAGCAAAGCTGTAGATACGAAGTTTTTTTGCGCAATTTTATCGGTTTTCTTGACGATTATATGAAGAATATCGGATTGTGGATTCTATATGGAGGATGCTTGTAAAAATCATATAAATACAATCAGCATCTGCACATTCTAATAGTCGGTTGCAGATTCTATAGCACCTGCTACGATCATAAGACACCAATGTAACCCCATAAACACAGCCAAAAATTGCACTCGGTGATTGCGCGGAACATGGGTGCTTTCCAAGACCGTATAAAATCTAAGATAGACAAGTAAGGCGCTCACCACGATAGTCAGATCGACTACATGATGAAATCTTTGCTCATCAGTCTCATCGCCCTCTTCTTCAGTGCGACTGCGACTCCTATCCCTGGTCCAACAACTGGCTGCTCTGACGTTCATGTCATAACAGCACGAGCCTCTGGAGAGGCGCCAGGCGAAGGTATCATTGGCGCAGTTGTCACAGCCATCGTCGACGGTAGTTCCCAGACGGTTTCACGTGAAGCAGTCGTCTACCCAGCGACTCTCACCAACTACCTGGTGTCCGAGAGTGAAGGTGTCACCGCCATGAGGGCACAACTAGCGGCTCAAGTCTCTGCCTGCCCAAGTACTAAAATTGTCTTGATGGGATACAGTCAGGGTGCACAGGTCACTGGTGATGTGCTTGCCTTACGAGCAACTGGAACAGACCAAGGTAGGGAACGCACGGCAGTGTTCATTCGAACTTATGTTGATTCTTGTCTTCAGTGGCGGCAGCGATCTTGATGGGTGATCCAGGCCATGATGCGGGTGAATCTTTCCAAAGAGGCAAGTCGGAAAAAGATTGACTTTCTTTTGTGGTTCAATGACATTTAAACGCACCACATGTAGGCACCGCAAACGCAGTCAGCGGGTTGTTTCCCCGCACACCTGGTGCCCTAAATGCATTTGCTTCCGAGATCGAATCATTCTGCGATATCGGTGATCCGTTCTGCGCTGGTGGGCTCGATCTAGCTGTCCATCTTGGTTACGTACAAGAATACGGGGCTCAGGCGACAAGTTTTGTCCTGAATAGGATTGGCGGATAAAGCTCCATATTGAACTTATCTGGGCGATTTCTTCAGTAGGACAAGTATATCATTCTGTAGCACCGTTCCGGAAGGGAATGAAAAGTCCATTGTGCCTGATTTCATTGGAATAATCGATTGTTCATGGGACCGAGTCAAGTCGGAGAATGCCGGCACATTTACAAACTCACCAATCTCGGCTACATGACCTTGCAGGTCGTTGTGCGGACGGCTGTCCCGCGCTGAAGACACAAAAGAAGCACGCCGCGTAGGTGAAGGTCCATAGTCAGCTAGTGTCTCCTCGAAATGTCTACCATAATGCTTTTGCGGAAGCGTTGGTTCTCTTTTTACTAATGACGATAATCTCCCAGAAATATCGAGAAATATGCAGCAGGCTCAAGTTGTAAGACCTAAAATCATGCTCAATGAATGGTAAATTGTCCTTGCGGTATGTATTTTGTAGAAAAAAACATTGATACATGCAGCATTTCTTCGGCCACACGGCAACAAGTAAAGCATGTGCCACTGTCATATGGAGTTACGATAGGTTGCACTGCACTCGCACTGACCTTCTGCACATGCACTACTCACTGACATGCACTGCATATACTCTACACCTGTGTGTACACTGCATTATGCACTGAAGCTGCAAAGCACTGAATAGCAGCCTCGAACTTCAAGTTTATGCTAAGAAGTGAGTCTGACTGTATGTTCAGTAGGTCACGGAATTATTCTATTGTTTGTCTTATCAGTTCTTTGGACATGAAATCACGATCGATCTTGTGATCTTGTGAGTTGGCTAACGATCTCTTCAATTCATTTCTGACTTGAGGTTCAGGGATTCTTTCGACACATGGACCAGTATTTCGTTTCAAATGATTTAAACAGGTCACGACGTTGGAGGTCATCGAGTCCAACGCGCTGTCTTTATAAGGATCGTAAACGACTGCACTGCAATGCACTGCAATGATGTATGCCTGAAAATTGCATGGATTCAATCACTGTCCTGACTGACACATCTTTTCTATTGCTTATGCTGATAATGCAATTGATTGCCGCCTTTGATACATTTCAGACCAGCCTAGACCAGCCTACCCCTTCCATATCTCGATAGCCACCATATTTCTATTCATGTCAATGGTATGTGCCCTGAAAAAAAAAGTGGAAAATGATACAGCTTATGTCACCGGATCTACATGTTCTGGCTATTAATTGAGGTTGAGATTCTTGTATAACTGTGACCTTCATCTCGCATCTCAAACATGTCACCCTCTGTACTTGGTTTTCTAGCTGGTCTTGCTTCGCTTGTCTGTATATTTGTTCACCTTTCCCTTTGGCAGCGTGTACCTGGACCTTGTCGTCCTCTTCCGCCTGGTCCTCCAAAGCTCCCATTGATAGGCAATCTGTTTGATATTCTAAGAGGCTCACAATGGATCACTTTTCATAAGTGGTGTCAAGAGCTTGGTGATTTTAGTATTTTACTCAACCTATACTTTGTGCTCATTGTCGGCCTAGCTTCTGATATCATCCATCTTGATTTTGCAGGAAAGTCAATCATTGTGCTTAACACCACTGCAGCTGCAACAGAACTATTGAAAAAAAAGTCGTCGATCTATTCTGGAAGGTCTGCCTACTCTCGTCCTATTGTTTGTCGTCAACATTGATACTCTGAAAGGCCAAAAATACCGCTGATCACCGAATTGGGGTGCTGGGATTATCTCATCCCTTTCATGCCTTATGGTTTGTGAAATATGTGGCTATAGTCCCTCAAAATTGACCGAAGATGTGTTATAGGCAAACTCTGGTATGGTTCAACTCACAGTCTTTTCTCAGGGAAAGCTTAACTAAATCACTGATAGGAGGGAACACCAACGCTTGGTGCTACAATCATTTCACCCAAATGCTGTTTTACACTTCCGCCCGCAAGAGTTAAAAGCTAGCCGAGGTTTACTTCGTCATCTCCTCAAAGATCCCAACAACCTCCTCTTTCACCTACGAGAGTCAGGTGTTTCATTGCGTATGACCTTTAACTGCTCATTTATCTATTTAGTTTGTCTGGGGAGACTATCATGTCTATTACATATGGAATTCAAGTGCAGCCCAAAGATGACCCCTATATTGCCACTGCCGAGCAGGCAGCAACTTCGTTGTTGACTGCTGTCTCTCCTAGAAACTTGATCCTACATTCAATTCCAGGCATAAAATACGTGCCAGAATGGATGCCATTTGTGGGATTCCAGCGTCAAGTCAAGGAGTGGCAGGCAATGACAATGAAAATGATCAACTCTCCATATGAAGCTGTAAAGCACAGCATGGTCTGTTCGTTTCACTGTTTTTTGTTCTCTCCTTATTTCTTCGCAGGAAACTGGAAATGCGCCTCCATCGTTCGTGTCTAACAGTCTGAGGGCCATCAATATATTGGGCAACCTTGAGCATCAAGAGTTTGTTATCAAAAGTTCCGCAGCCACCATGTACCTCGGTACGGACTCAAACTTGCCTTGCAAAACACAATTACTCATATCTGAACCCCAGGCGGATTTGATACGGTACGTACATGTGATGGTTGTGCGAAAATGTTCAAAATAACTTGGACTCGGGCCTAAGACTGTATCAACAATTGGATCATGCGTGCTTGGTCTAATAAAAAATCCTGACGCTCTGAGCAAAGCCCAAGAAGAGATTGACAAGGTGGTCGGCTCTAGTCGCCTACCAGATTTTAATGACGAGCACTCTTTGCCTTATATCACGGCTATCGTGAAAGAGGCGTTGAGATGGAATGTGGCTCTTCCTCTCAGCAGAACCCGCCATTTTAAATGATGTTCATACGAATAAAGTTTCTGTTCCTTTCCAGGGGTTCCACATCACTTACTCGTAGAGGATGAGTATCAGGGATACAGGATACCCGCTAACTCTACTGTCATTGCTAATGGATGGTGAGCGACAAATAAGTACTCGTTCTGAATTGGTCAAACTCCTCATATTTTCCGAAAGGGCAATGCTACACGATGAGGAAGCGTATCCCGAACCTTTTGAATTTCTACCCGACCGGTTCATGAAGGACGGAAAATTGAATCGAGCGATACCGGATCCTTTTCATGTGGCTTTTGGATTCGGACGGCGGTGATTCTATTTTCCTTCACCTGCTGTTCCACTCATTTTTATCTATTGCGTTCAAGCGTCTGCCCAGGGCGACATCTGGCGTTCTCGACGGTATGGATAGCCGTTGCGTCACTCGTGGCCGTCTTCGACATCAGCAAGGAGGTAGACGAGAATGGCCGGGACATTGAGCCAACCTACGAATACCACTCATCCTCCTTGGTTTCGTGAGTTCAAAATCATTTTCTGCCTCCCAACTTTGTCAAATAAGTCACACCAGCTCGCCTGTGCCATTCAAATGCACCATAAGGCCGAGGTCTCCGCAAGCAGAAGCTCTTATCAGAGCAACTGCCCCGACGAATCAATGTAACCAACCAAACATATTATGAGTCGCTGTATGGTAATGCTATTTATTATATTGTATGTTTTAAATTATAACGAACCTTATTGATGTACCAAGTCAGATCTATCAACGTGGGCAAGTAGATACATCATACAATGAAGAAACACGGAGGGCTGTCTTACAACTGGTAAACCTTGAACCCTTTACAGACAATATCCAACCTATGTAGCAAATGACTATATTCGGTAGATATGTACCTGTTAATAGACAATACTACACTATTTACTAGATTCCGGGTAAACTTACTAAGATGGTCGTACGCACTTCAGCCGATGTAGTAAACGACTGAGGTATTCTCCATATCCCTATGAACTGTATAGTTCTTTCCTCCCCAGAATTTCCCTCTCCTGCGACATAGACACGCGACGTCAACACGCGAGGTGGCGCGTACTCCGCGATCCCCGTACTCAACAACCCTTTCCATTAAGCTCATATCCCTAAGATATTGTTCACAATCATCTTTTCGTCTCATGAAAGGAGAATAAGGCGAAGTGTTTCTCGAGACGCTTGCAACAGACACGCGTGACGTTGGAGGTACACCTTTCGTAAGTCTAGACGCATGTCACCAAGGAACTTACGTCGACGCTGAGTGTTGTCTCAAAGGTAGAGAACAGACACAAAGTAAATCAGCACAGTAGATACGAGAAGAGAACGTCGAGTAAATCTATCCAAAGCGAAGGAGAAAGCGAGTTTTGTCCTTCATCTTGTTCCTAACCTAACATCGTTGATCCTTAGAATACATACATGGAAGACGCGCAACGCTTGCAACATCCTAGAGTTAGATATCGCCCGAGGAAGACTTCGGTCAGTTTAATTGTCTACCAAGCAATCATCGCTCTCTATACTTCATCGTGAGACAATCAATGTGGTATTTATCTCATAGTAGCAGGCACCGAGCACGTTGAGTCTGGTCGAAGACAGAGATGGGTAGCAGTTTTGGATCTTTCGTGTGGAATGAGTATGATCCAGAAAGACGTGGTGAGATAAGCATGGGAGCCAGGAACACTTTTACCTCGTAGTTATAAATTGCGTGTGCCACGATCGCGAGTACCGAGACAATATCAGCCTTCGCAATTTTTGAACGGGCAGTACCCATAGGTGCATCCGCGACGTTCTGTTACTGGGGTCAAAAACGTCGATGGAGCGTCATGGGAGCAATTAGGTATGCCTGTATTCCAGAGGTACGCGAACAAAATAGTTGCAGATGCGCAAAAGGTGCAAAGACATCTCAAAAGGCACAAACGAAGCACGACCTCGTGACCACGGTAATCGGCGGCTCCCCGAGCTTCGTGTCATGTGCGCATCTTAGAACTCGTTCACCTGCTTCCTACACACGTGCAATAAATACCAGCGTTATGGTACCAGTTCCGTGCGACTGCGTGGTTGTCCGCGTATACTAGACTACTGGTCCAGGATGTTTTTCAATACTGTCTGTCTTGCTCTCTTGGTCTCGTCTCCTGCCTTTCCTGTCGGGGCCGCCCCACGTGGGTTTAGTTCAAATCCTCAGCTTATGTCCTTTAATATCTGACATAAGACAACCTGCAATCATATATTTAGAACCTATATTTCAAAACAACTTGGTCCAAGGCGATCTCAATCCCTATCCAGGCAAACCCCGAGTTACTTTCCGCCATGATGGAACCTTCAAGTTGACCATTTTTTCTGATTTACATTACGGTGAAAATCCTTGGGATGTCTGGGGTCCGGAACAGGATTTCAATAGTACTCGATTGATGAAAACCGTATTGAAGGATGAACAGCCTGACTATGTGCAAGTCTCGCCTTGTACCACAGACGACTATGTCATTCAAACATCATTTCAGTGTGTTAAATGGAGATTTAATCACTGGCGAAAGTACATTGTCAATTGACCCTCAAGGGCATCGTGCTCATGAACTAGCTATGTAGATACTTTCAGAGAAAATTCGACGACTCTCATTGACGAAATTGTGGCACCACTCAATGCGGCTCAAGTGCCTTTTTCTTCTACACACGGTGTGAGTATAAATTAGACCAGACTGCCCATTCGGTTCTAACGATGTACTTCCAGAACCACGATAATCAAGCCAATATAAGCCACACAGAGGAGATTCTACGGGAGCAGAAAGTAGCTCCCCTAAGCTATACTCGCCTGGCTCCCGCTGGAGTCGGCGGAGATGGGGGTCCAGGCAATTACTGGGTACCGGTTAGTTTTTTGTTCATAAACCCAACACTATGTTTATCTGCACTTTATCTGTAGGTTTACAGGGAGAAAACAGGTACCTCACTCTTCTACAATGACTCTTAATGTGCTATGAATGACGCTATCCCAGACGTATCACCTGTTCTGGTTCTCTGGTTCTTCGATTCGCGAGGCGGGTTTTCTCTAGGCGCGAATTCCACCCGTGTTCCTGATTGGGTCGATACGTCTGTTGCTGAGTGGATTGTATCAGAGACACGCGCTATGAATGCTGCTTGGGGACCGGCTGAAACCCGTGGTGCCTTGGCTTTCGTTCACATACCGCCGTATGTTCGCCTTTACTTATAATCGCAGATTCCCTATTAATGTTTGGCAAGTCATATTACTACCGAATTACAGAAGAATCTAAATAGCGAAGCTGAACCTGGCCTGAATGGTGAGCTCTGGTCGGTTTCTCTGCCACATGTATGTACTTATCATTCCACATAGCCGATTCGTTGAGTGGAGGGGGTTCGGTACAAGCCACTACCGTCGCGTCGGATATCGGTAAGGACGATGTCTTTTGGAACGCAGTGAATCAGAACATCAAGCATTTGCACGCTGTCTTCTCTGGACACGGTATGATTCATGCTTCTGGACAGAAACCGTAATGTAATCTTTGCCATTTAGATCACGGGGACGAATGGTGCGCTCGTGACAATCAGAGAGATGTGATTTTCTGTTTTGGTAAACATTCTGGGTACGTAGTCCCTCACTCCATTCGCCCCAGGACTCTGAAGATAGAGCAGATACGGGGGTTACACTGGAGACGGATGGGGGTACGGAGTACGCAATTTGGTGTTTAAATCTTCCAAGCCCGAAGACGGGGTCGAAACCTGGATCAGGCTTGAGGCTGGCGAGACGCGAGCTCGGATCACATTGAACAAGCAATACAACTAGCTCCATTCGTTTTATATTGATCTACTTTGCATCAAGTTTAGCGTTGGGCTTTTCTCTGTTTTCGAAGGAGGACTTCTCAGCGCCTCGAGCCGATGCTGTCAAGTCTCCAAAAATATATTGCATATGGGGTTACCAAAAGAACCGACTATCTGAAAAGTACACAACTATCCCAAAAGTCACTTGCAGGCCTCAGGATGAATACGCCACTTCCGCATTCGCAAAAGCAGTATCGATTTTAGCTTTGATAGACCTGGCTTGATTTTCCACATCGTTCTGGTGATAATTCACAAAGAATATCAACAATTGTATAACTCTAGGATTGGACAGTGACTCACGGTGGTCGACGAGGAAATCCATGCATCCTCAAAGGCATTGTTGCTACGATGAAGTTCCGCTAAAGCGTCACGAACGTGGCTTAAAATACCAGGGAAAGGCACGCGAGCGATGGCTTCTTTCTTTGCAACAACGTTGGCGAGTAAACGCAAAAAGCTTGGAGTGTATGAGTCGACTATCTTCAGGATAGCTTGAGAATCAGTAGCCGAGAACGTGGCTGTTGCCTGATATGTCGTCGGTAAGATTCAGAAACCAATTCCAAGACCAGGGAAAGATACCTTGAAATCAAGGGAAGCTTTGTCAAGCGCACGTTGAAGGTTAATTCCGCAGTTCTCAATATTAATAGCCTATGGTTGAGCAGAAGTCAGTATACTAAAATATTCGTCGTAATATCGGCCGTCAAAGAAAACTTACCGTTCCCTGGGAAGGAATGATATCGTTCGATAAATCCTCGATAGCCTTGTCGAGGGCACAAACACGAAGCGATACATCGTCGGAGTCCTTCCTACAGTCTTCAACGGTAATGGCTATACCAGTAGCAAAGGCAGCGGCAAGAATAGTCAAGGCGAAACAGAATCTCATAATGGACGTTCCTCAGGCTGATGTAGGATTAGGTTGACAATGATTGAAGCGATTTGGCCTCCTTTTATAACAAAGTAACAGGCGAATGGCGAGCGTCAGTATTATCATGCGAAAAGGTAAAAAGTAGTAAGCGTGATGATGGCGTAAGTACCCATACAGACACAGAACGTACAACGAAAACTCACATGTAGCGTATAATAATTAGAAAGAGGACTGCCCAAGAACTTCATGTATGCACACACTTTACCAGGAAGAACTCTGACGACGGCAGAGTGTGGTCTATGCAACGAGAAGGTACGACTCGCCCTTGTTTAACCAAATCAGCCGCCTTTGATGACGCGCAAGCTGAGGCTGTCCGTACGTTTTCAATGCTAGAATTGGTACATGCAGTCTTCTATAGCCGTATGGCCGTTCTCGAAAAGCAAGTACATTGTCTTTTAAATTCGAACATCAGAATCTGAGGGGCCCCTTTGGCTACAACACTACCTTGTATACAACGGAGACATCATTTACAGATTCTCATGTCCTGTCCACCCACTTCTCCCCGTTCCAAGCAATCTCAACCTTCCACTTCTGCGTACCCATCCATTGATCGCTGAGATAGCTGTCCCACCACTTGATATATATGTCTCCGTCTACATCGATGAAGTAACCAGCTACACGCGGACTCGGCCCCAAGTATTCGTGTCTAATTTGGTTTCCGTATCAATCGATCCCGAGAAGTGAGGAACAGATGTACCGTTTTGCGACAACCTTGTCCATGTGGACATAGTTGATCCAATCATTCGTTTTGGTATCAATTTCCTCGAGATAATAGTGATGCACAAGCTGATTGAGGTCAGTACCTGGATATACATTGCGCGTATCTTCGCCGTCTCGTGAAAGATAAGAACGTGGCAAGTGGATGCGTCCCCGATCCCAGTGCACATGCTTCGTCAGTGGCCATCGTGCAAGTTCCCAAGCCAAGGCTCTTCGAAGATCAGTAATTGTCTGTAATGCGCCTTTCTTTTCCTTCTGCGCTTGAGGCGAGTCCTCAGAAAGAAGAAGCGCTGGGTCCACTACCGGCTCAGTTTTCATAGAAGACTAAAAAGTAAATTTGATTTCCATTTATATCGGAACATGAGGGCCGGCCAATCAGAGAATTTACAGCATAAGTATATGATATAACACAGTATCTAATGAAGCCCTCAGGCCTCATCTCCTAGTCAAGACAGCCTCTTTGATAAAGATCGACGAAAGAAAAGCTAAGCTCGCCAATCCAACGGTGAAAGTAAAAGTTGCCTGCACCGCTTCCGAGTAAGCAGCCCTGACAATGGTCCGAGTCGAAGGCTCTAGTTTGTTGATATAGTCAAGAGATTCTCTGACACGGAGAATAATCTAGAGGGACAAACTAAGAACAATGGACTGAGTATCTAATAAAGACGAACCTTTTCAACATTCTCGCCAGACAGGCGACGGCGAAGATCTGCACGAAGGGCCTCTTGGACAATTGTACTCCCAACCGAGACACCAACGACAGATCCGAGAGAGCGGAAGAGGTATGAAACTATGCAATGATTAAACCTGCAATTACAAAAGAGAACAAGAGATGACAAACCAGCAGTTGCGATAGCCTGGTCTTCCGGGCCAGCATTGGCGATCAAAGCAATCAAGCTTGTGGTGATTCCGCTTCCTGGTCCAAAAGCTCAGGACATTGCCAAAATACTTCGAACGAGGTTTATTTACCATTTCCGACGCTCGAGAAGAAGAGACCTAAGTAGACTTTGTAAGTGGACGAGGGTAGTCGAAGCACGTCTCACTGACCTATTGCAAACGGAAGCATAGTTCCCAAGACTGCTCTTGTCGATAGTTTTACAAGACCCGCCCCGAGGAACTGCAAGCCATATCCGAGGACTGTGATAAGGTAGAACTTTCCCGAAGTCTGTATAATGAGGCCTCCACCCAAAGAACCTAACAAACCACCGACAACACAAAGGACGAGCCAGAGTCCCGCCTTTGCCGCTGTGTTACCATGGACGGCTTGCAAGTACAATGACACATGGAAGATCAAGCTCATGCCAGCTGCAACGCCAAAGAAATTAACTAGATACCCCGCAATGAGGGACCGATTGAAAATAATTCGTTTGGGCGCAAAAGGTTCACTGGCCATCCGTAATTCGATGACTCCGAAGAGGACGGCGAATATGGCGAATGAGCTGAATGAGAGTAGTGTGACAGAATCTCTCCATGAAATATTTCCGCCGTGATCGAGGCCGAAAAGTAAGGAGAATACGGTGATGACAAGGGCAAGGGAGCCAGCGAAGTCAACGCGTTTGAGCTTTGCTGTGAAATCTGAGGAGTCGGACTTGGGTAGATGGAGACCAAAAGAGACAGATGCAATAGCCATAAGGGTTAGCGGAAATTGAAGAAGAAAAGCCCTGCAGATAACCGTCAACGAAATATCGCGAGGTATTGTTTATGCTCGATACACACCAGCGCCAACCGAGACTGTCAGCTAAAAATCCACCTAAGGGTGCGCCTGATGCGGAACCCATGGTCCATATGATGTTTAGGATACCTTGCCATGTCCCACGCGATCGCAGGGGAACTACGTCAGAGACAATGATGCTGACAAGTCTAGAAATCTGATGTTAGCATCTGCCAAAGATATTTCCAGCAAGATACACACGTTTGCATCCCGCCACCTCCGATACCAGCAAAAGCGCGGCTCATAATCAATTCGTTCATGTTCCGAGCGAGGCCACACCCCAAACATCCTAACGCAAATATAGAATATGCAAACAGAAGGCAATTTTTGCGCCCAAAGATGTCGCTTAATTTCCCGTAGAGTGGTCTAAAATAAGTCAGCGCCAAATACGGATGGAAGGATGTATGTCCCACTGAAAACTAGTCGTTGTTAACATGTACGCAGTCGCGATCCAGCTGGTATTTTGAAGTTGATGTAATTCACTTCCTATCGCCGCGTACGCTATGCAATTGAAATAAGTGACACGAGATGGATGCGCAGAGCACGGAATTATATACCAGACACCACGATTGTTCCGTCCATTGCGCAAAGAAAAATTCCAATGGTCATGGGTATCAACTACTCGTTTTCCAACGTCAGCTCTTCACCACGCGAAGTTACATAGAACTGACCAAAGCTATGTAAGATTTTGTAGAGCTTTTGGGTTTGGCGGCCTCCTGATCTTCAGCACGACCATTGTAGGAAGCGACTGTCTCCGAGGTTGTAGTTAGGAGAGGTGATGTCTCGTTGGCCATTGGTATCTAAAATGCTTCTTAGGTTTCTGTTAAGATATGAGTCGGTCAGTCTAAGCTCAACTGACAAACAATAAAAATCCTCGTACTTTATTTGAGGAATGCCAGCAAAGCCACGCAAGTGCACTGCGGTGAGTTAGAAGTTATGTGGAAAGAGGAGATAAGCTGCATGGCAGTCGTGGAATAAGCTCAAGAACAGATAATTTGAGCGGAGCACGTGATTCATCGCGCATATGATCTAATGATCCGAGCTCTTTGAAGTCGACAAGGACATCCACTATAAGTATCTGCATTTAGTGACTTGCGGTTGCAACGGGAAGATGGATGATTACAATTGTCCAATTACACTACACACTGTATAGCTTTTGAAAATTCGGTTTCTATTTCTGGATGGGAATTTCCGCCTTCATGAATCGCAATTTTGCCATCTCTATGTCATTCAACGACGCCTGTCCTGATGGACTGTTTATACTCCGAAATCTGCCACTGCTGAGAGGCCATTGTCCAGGAAGCTTCTCTGAACTCTGAACAAGGTCGAAATCTCTGACTACATCGCGAACATTTAGGCAAATTCGATTACCCATTACGCAGGACATCGCCACTGAGAAGCCGATGGGAATCTCAAGAAATTCTTGCTAGAGAAAGCCGAGTCTCATTTGATTGAATTTCAAGGAACAAATTCAAACGTACTGGAGCAACGAGGAAGATTATAAAGTTCGTCAGATATGTGGTGAACAGACTATTGAGGAGCGAGTTTGGTGAGAAAAACTGGGGAGAAATTTGAGAGAGAGAAACATACACAACGAAATAGAGCACAGAATCACGAATGAGGATGTTGATGAGATGATATCCTGAGCGAAACGATGGAGAAGGGGTACTAAACGTCTCGTAACCTTTGTACAGAGCTAACAAACAGAGAAGACTTTCAAAGGCCAGCATGGGTATCCAAAAGGCATAGAAGTGAGTGTAGACGTTCATTGATACACAAAAACTCGGAGCTGAACTGAATGGAGAAATGGCTCTAGCTGCAGAGGATGGCAAACAGCGTGAGACGTGCTGAACACAAATAGATTCTGAGTTCGACGAACCAGTGATTTTAGATAGGACGAATCCCATGACAGCCGCTGAGGCTGCTGTCGTGAATACAAAGGTGACTCCCATCAAAGCTAAAATTCTTTTGTTGAAAGAATACATGGCATAGAGTCGCATTTGAAGGATTACTGGAAGAATATCAGCTCAAATCCTACGACGACACGGCAGTCATATCGACCTTCAGCTATCATACATGCGATGAGTCCCGTACAACCTTGCCATCGAAAGAAATGGAGGCCTAATGTACCACGTTTCGTTCATCGAGGCAACAGGAGAACGATCAAGGGACGCACAGCTGAGCGAAGGATTAGGACACATGATCACGATCAAACCATTATGCAAAACAGCTTACAACTGAGAATGACGATAGCGATGAGTGAATCAGCGAAATCAGTGTTACATGAAATGTATGATTCACGGAAACTTACAGAGTTTGTAAGATGCGGAGAGAAAAGACCTTCCATGACGTGTCAGCAGCGCCCAAACCCTGAATAAAATGGGCAAAGATCCACACCGTAATTATCGATGCTGTATAAACGGAGTGAGTTTAGTATGTACGAGTCATTATCCACTTACATAACAGATATCAAGCCAAAATAGCGATTCTGGTATGCGTGAGCGTCGAGATTTTTGGAAGCTTTCACGACTGACCAACAGAAATAGAACTTTTCCGAAGGTCCAGCCGCGTTTCTAGACATTGGTCAGCATACTATGACCCCGTAAGGATAATTTCAAGGACCCAGACGAGTTGCACCTATGGAACCAGTCAGTAAGCACTCAGGCAGATATACATGTTAGCCACTTCATCGTTGAGCGTGACCACTTCATAGTAACTTGAGTTAAAGTACTTCAAACCTGCAGATGGTGAAGCTTGCACATACAATGATCGTAAATGATGATGGTTTCGGACGCGACTGTCCAGAAGATTAGATCCACAAGCGTAAGGTCATTTGTAGAGCACTCACGGTGTGAATAGCGCGTTGCCTGTATAGCGGAAATATTCATATTCGTTAGTCTCGAGGGGATCAAAAGGAAAAATCTGGTCAACCTCAAATAGTATGTTCAAAGCGCTTGACGGGCGTTATGAAATCACCCCGGACCGTCGGTGATTGAGGGACGAGCTTCAAGCACGTAAAGATACTTCAGTCCATGAGAACAGATTTCCTAAATTGAAGTGCTGTAACTTCTTCAAATAGAATATGGGAAGTTGAGGGGGAAAAGAGTTCCCGCTAACCATGGGAAAGCCAGAAGTAAGCATCGTGTAACAAACCATTTATGGGATAGTCAGCCAAGTCCGTGAGTCGCGTGAAAAAAGCCCGCGGGGCGGCATCCACAAGGTTTTTCCGTATTCACATCGATGATATCTTTGCATTCCAAGTAAAAGTGTATACATCTACGAGAGAAACGCCGATATCAGAGCACTGATATAGCACAGAATCAATCGTGCAACCCATCTGACTTAGTAGAGTATGAGTATTTTCTAAGTCAGTGGTCATGTCTTAGATTGGCTTGAGGGTTATTCATCCCGCGTGCACCAATGAAGAGCGGAAAACTGAATCGCAATAAGTTGGACCACCAACACATGGATATCAATAAATGATTACTCAACGAAAGACCATAAGAACTGCAACACATCACTCTTGAAGGACAGACGATAGATAGTTTCCGCATCTACGTCCGCCTCTAAGCCTCGAAATTGAGGGAGTAGTAAGTACTACACGTATTGTTTTCCGTTTTCCGTAAACTGAGGAGGCAGCGAAGAGAGCTCGAATAGATAAGATACGCACTCAGATCAATGACTCTGGCCATTGCATTTGAGTGCAGATGATCGTGGTGGTGTTTGACACAAGAAATAGGAAATCTGGAGACGTCCGATTGATGTGCTTGTCGTCTTGCGAGGTTTCCGTATCAGATGTGACGAACACTATTAGTTAGCGCGTCCGATTTCGATCCAAGTCCAATTAGTTCTCATAAATCAAGAGAACAATGATCAGATTAGGATCATGATGTTGATGCCATTGTGATGGCTAATGGGAAAATATAAAAGAATCTTGTTGACCGGACTAAAGACATCTTTCCCTTGAAAAACTTGGATCTGGATAGTGCCTGTCAGAAGGGAAATTAGAGAAGAATGTACGTAGGAGTGATGACGATTCATATTGAGAGGTCTACCTATAAAGAGGAACAAGCACAGTTTGACCATTCGGACATACAACTTACAAGAAGACACGCAGAGAAAAACACGAGATGCAGGAAACCAAGTGACAGCAATTTTCATAACGATACGTAGACCGCTTTGATTTCCGCCTGTGTAGTTGTTTGGACTGATATCCGGCGCGATGCCGGGCTTGCCGAGGTATAACTACTCGTGTAAAATTAGCACAGTGACTACTTACCTTCTTGCAGCTTAGGCTCCCTCGGTGAGGCGTCACATACCAAGGGAGGTGTAGAATTGATTTTGCGATTTGTACTATCAATACAAGGTCATCCGGTTAGCATTGCAACCTTGGGCAAGCCCGGCATCGCGGGTTATCAGGTCGTGGAAATCAAAGGGGTTTTATCATTATGAGAAATAAAAACTGCTGTAAAGGACGAAAACGGTTTAATGGTAAAATGCTGACCTTTGCTGCTTGACGGCGTGAAGACGGCAGCAGGTCTCCGGTATGATATCCAGGTATACATATGCATCGGTTAGTTGTTATGTCGAGCTCAGCTGAGAATGTCCTCCCCATGGCCATAACTTATCGCAGCACAAATTTTTGCACGAAGACCATTTTGGAGATGTTGAAGATTTCTCGCAATATTCTTTTTATTGTCCTCATCGAGAATTTCCCCAATGTTATAAGTACTATACCAGTACTGCGTGATCGGCGATATAAAAAAGGTAAGTTGAAACTACTGGGACACATCAGATGTTTGTCCTCTTTCCCCAGTAACCACCTCCTTTGTGTGGGGCTGTGTTCTCAACTCATCCATTTGTTCAATATGAAACTTACAGAAACAGGGTGAGAGATTCCAGGTGCGGTCTTTCATTGACGGATTGCCTTCTGGCTAGCTTGATAGCAAAGGGTTTAAGGAAACAGTTAAGCACCTGTCTCCAAAGAAGTCTATCGTAGCCAATGCCTCTCGGTGGACAAACAGTTTTAAGAAGTGGAGTTGAGAAGGCAGCACATTGAAGCGATTAGAACTGTTGTCGTCAGTTTTTTTTTGCTATCCGATCTCCTACTTATCTCAATTTGGCCCTGCTAACAAGAAAAACGATTTTTTTACAATTCACGTCTCTGATACTGGAAAGCACGCCTCTCAGATCTGTCCTAGTTCAAGTATGTTACCTTTGACCTCTTATCACCAGATCTTTTTCATATGCGTTTTCTATCACCTCACGCTCAGGACAACGAATTATGAACGTTATGAACTCCGAGTCGTTCCTAGCCTCTTTAGTGCCGCGCCGAACCTTGGGTGCCCCATTACTTCTTCGGACCCCAAAACAAGTCTGACCCGAATCACCCGATTGCCAAAGCCTTCTGTAATAGCAATCTCAAGGGGAAACAGTAGTTCTTGCATCAACTCCGAAGACCTGCCGGGTCGTCGGAGAAAGGTCAGAGATGTTAACACCAATTGTTGTTGAAATCCGGTCGTTAAAGTGTCTCAAATAGTGGCGGAAGTATCGCTGTTGAGAACTGTTGAGAAGCATCGCTGCTTTCGTATCAGTAATTAACTTGTTCACAGAAACGGATTGTTGTGGTTCCGGAACAGGTCCACTATTATACTGTGAGTGAATTTTAAGGTTACCGGAGCGTGGTGGTCCAGCAGGGCGATGATGGGGCTTACTAGCCTGACAAGGAAGACAAGGATGGATTCTCATTCCTAAGTAGTCAGTGGACAGTTATGGTAGGCCAGAGGTTTGTCGACATGTGATTCAAGAAGGATGACGCAGCGTTCCAAGGATCTAATCTGATCTGATCTGATCAAAATCAGAATTCTCAACTCTCTTCCTACTTTATGGTTACCCCTATCTCGACGAGCGAACTTGCATTCTTACGGGCCCAGATAAGTCTGTTGGAGGATGAATTAACAGATGTCAAGCGAGAGCGCAATGCGTTTCGCCAAGAACTCTCTTATTACAGAGAGAAGGCCGCGAAATACATCTCTCTGGCGGACGAGCATAACTCAACGATACGGGACCTAGAAAGAGAGGTGGAGAGGACTCAGGTGTGTGATCAAGGTGTAATTGGCGAGCCTTATTTCAGTTTGACGCAACGCAGAAACTGGCGAAGATGAGTGAGGTGCTTGGGAACTCCTCCGAAGCATCTAAGGTCGGTTTTCATCATTGGCACCTGTCATACTCTCATCCAAAGGTTTAGGAATTTACTCGTGAAGATGTCATTGATGGAACGAATCTGTCTATAGTAAGCTAAACATAAGTCATGATCAATCGAATATCAACAATACTTGTAGACTCATCCGCCGGTTTTTCAGGTGATCTCTATGAGAATCCACTGCTCTTTTTGTCTCTCAATTCTGCATTAGAACCATCTAGTATCTTCAGGGACGCAGTCCTCGCTCCACGGGACCATTGATGGCACAAAAGAGCATCAAGACGCAGAGATATATATTGTTGATGACCCACATGAAATTTCATCGTTGAATGCGCCCTTGACCGATCAGGTTGATATCAAGTTCAAATTTTACATGCGAGGCTGACGGTTGGACTTGTGTCTTATATTGTAGCCTGGGGTTAACTTGAAGAGATCATGCGACATGGCACAATTGTACAACCAGAACGACTTTCCCACCAAAAGGTTTAGAACTCAAAGCATTCAGTCATCAGAGTCACATATCAGTGTCAACGAAACTCAGAATACTCTTTACGAAGATCGCAATTCCAAGGAAGTACGGACCGACCCTCCCGACCAACCCTACTCTTCTAATATCGATATCCCCCTTGAAACAACCTCTCAGCTCCGTATGCCCAAGTCACGACGTCCATCAATAAGCCAAGCGACGAATGTCACTCTGTCGCCAGAGTTTCCTCATCTCAGCCACACCGCGATATTTCAGAGACCTGAATCCCTTGTCCAAGACGTACAGCATCAAGACGCAGTGATAATTGCGGAGACTTCCCAAGAGACTTCCCCATCGAGCTCAATTGGCCTTCTTAAACGTCAAGAAATCGATCCAGAACGATTATCACCACAGGGCCCAGCCTCCGGACAAGAGTCCGAACAGGAGCCTATACTTTTGGATATTGGACAGGTACCGACTTCACGTATTCTTCGGTTTATATGCCGATCGATTTTTCACAGCCTCGAAGCAATCCAGACTCATCCGTTCCACTTCAGTGCTCTCCTTTGGAGATCTCAGAGTTTCTGCATCGGCAACCTTTTCCAGTACGTCCGTTCCCGAAATGGACGCGAAAATGTGAAAACGTCACGTCATTCTCTATTCGCCGCTTGCTGGGTGGATTAACGGGTCCCGGAGCAACGTTCACGGTAACTGGAACGGGTAGAACGCATCTTTTTCTGCAGCGCGATAATTGTCCTTTCTTACCTGGGCCAGGCGAGCCCTCCGTGGTGTATGTCGGCTGTCTCGATCAAGCGAGCCAAGACGTCAGGGTATTCATACGTCGAGGCGTCCAGAAAGGTAGTACGATGTGGGAATATGGGGGCGATTACAAGTGCATCTTGAAACTTATCGATCCTTGTGACTTCAAGAAAGAAAGCACCCGAGTGCGTTTTTAAGCTGACATGCCTTCACGATCCTTATGAACGCAACAGTTTCGAGAAGACTTTGTCCGGAAATTCCTCTTCGAGAAGGAATTCCAATCTCATTATGTAGACGACCCAGGGCCTCTTCACCAGTCAAACAAATCAACGAGGGATGCTGAATTGCGGGCAATTGACAGGGGTGACAAGGTAAAGATACAGTACTATATGCGTGAAAAATATCATCTGATGATGAACGTGGGTTTAGAGGATATATATCGCCTTGATTGAGTGCTACAAATACGATCACAACTTTGCTGATGATCTGGTTCGGAGATGTACGAAACTTTACATGGACCTGAGTAACTCGTCCAAATATCATCATAAACAGTGAGTTTTACTTACATATGCGCCTTAACTTCGTGTTTACCGACGCCTTACACAGTTGAGCCATCCCCTCCAAGTGGAGTTCAACGTTTAAGTGGAACTGAAAGTCTTTTGTCATTCGCGATCATGATCCAGAGTAGATCTTTGTCTTTCCGTCATCATATACTTGTGCGACGTCTTGGGTGAAAGATCGTCTATCGACTTGACTTTTTTTCTTTGTCAAGCATATTATTCTCGGGTACGCATCGTGAGCTTGGCTACACATACCACAGATTTTCTCTTCTTTGGCCTCGGAAATCCATGTCGTACGAATTGTCAAAATTCTTGGAAAGCCACCCGTCCGCTTTGGGACCAGCGTGGTATCAACACTTAAGTACCTGCAAAGGGTGACATTTGCCGTCGTAATTGAGTATTTTAGATAGATTGGGTCAGCAAACACACGAGGTCCTGACCTTCTAGTACGTTGCTGTTTTTAATGTTGAATTTGAGAAATCATGACGTCCTCTTCCTACGCAATGGGAATCGTTTCTCGGAGAAAGAGCTGACCGATGTAAGGCAAGGGCGAGAGGAATCAAGATTATGTTTTTACTCTTGGAACGTGTGAAGATCCGAGCTCGAGAAAGACAGTCGAAGCGAAATGAGGTATGCGGTGTAATCTACGACTCGTTTGGTCAACCGAGGACGAGAAACTGGTAGAAATTAGGGTATAGAGGAGTGCCAGGAATTAGAGTTTCTGAAAAATCATCTAACCTAATCCATAGTCATGCTTCCATTCATAAGCCAATAATGGCTCACGAAATCTGGAGTTTGACAGGACACACGGACCGTTCTAGTCTTTCTGCCGACAAGTATGTGTCTCTCAACACGACATGATAAGTGTTCATTGACTCGTCACTTGCAAGAAATCTTCCAGGTGCACTCTCGATTAAGTCGTTTTCATCCACAATTGGTGCTCTCAGCATTGTCTAGCATTTTCTGAGACACGCTTTCACACGACAGTGCTACCTATTATCAGAAGAGAAGGACAAGGACGAGATACCTGCTGTCCATAGCGTCGGTCGCTTATCTTGATATTGTAGATAGAGTTCTCAGAACCCAATCTTCTTACCGTTTCTACTTTCCGCCTGCATCTTTTCAATCGGCCAGCACCAAACATTGCCGACGGATGACGACGACAAAGGTTTGCCTGCCTTTGGGTGAGCTTTGATCGAATTCAATATATTAACCAGGCAGTTATTAAGACGCATATTTCGATGCTAGAAACTTGTAGGAGAGGTAATCTGTTCGTTCATCAAACGCCACCTGAAGAGCGTTCCGTCACGTTTCCCCGTCTGCGCATGTATCGCCTTATCAATTCTCTTAAGCGTCCACTTCAGCCAATTCGACGGTTTCTCAGAAAAAGCCCCGGGAAGGGGAAGGGGAGGCGATAACTTCTCTGCGCCATCCTTTGGCTCGGGCTGTTTCCTCGTAAGCATGTGCTTAATCTGAGGAACGAGAACACCCGCGATGGACAAGGAATGTTCGGTGTTGTGTTGGAAACATGCGGAGGCGACCAGAGAGGCTGATACTAGGTCTTCAGAGACGGACGGGAGGCTGTATACATCGTACAGAGATGCCGCGGTCAGGACTGCTTCGATAGAATGCTTTTGATGAAGGGAGTGTAGAAGCTGACGAGCACCAGGGAGGGTGAGAGGGACGTTGTATTTGGCAAAGTTACCGTAGACTTCGAGAGCGAGAAGAGGACAATGAAGTTCCTCACATCGACCTTGACAGAATGAAACGTTAAGCAGCAGGAAGGAATTCAAAAAGGTGGAATGACTTACGAACGAAAAGTTCAGAAAAGGAGCCGTTAAACTTACGCCCTGCTTCTATCCATCCTGGGAACAGCTCAACAAGCGTCTTAAGCTGCTGTTCCGTCTTCGCTAGTTGTACGAGATTGTGCCAAGCAGCGTTTCGGACCATCGGCATCTTGAGAATCTGTTTCCGGCCAAGACGTGGAGTTACGAATGAAATAATGTTGTTGAAGCGCTCCAACCGTTCTTGGTTAGACAGCCTTCGAGGTTTTTTCTCCTTCGCCTCCACAACCGACGAAGCGTTCGAGCTAGACGCTTCGGGTGTGAGTTTGGCCGCCGCCTCGGTGACACCTGAGGAAGCCTTGTTCTGGACCACAGATACAGGTGATATCAAGTCTTCAACCGCGTTATCTGAGAACAAATCCTCGATTTCGACAGCCGCAGCCTTCTTTTTCAGGACTACAAATATTGAACATGGTGACAAGTCAGAATGGCTTGAGTACAACAGAGACGAAGACTTACCGATAGGAGTAGCATGTAACGTTCTCCTGCTGCACCCTGCATAAGAAATACGAAAATTAAACGCAGCACGACGTGCTACAAAGCTCGCCATTGCTGGGCAACGTTGGAGAGAGTTGAGAAATCTTCTGGCATGCACGTGATCTGCTCGTGTGTCAGATGCTCTAGTAAACAAGTACAAGCGCGACTACCTCCAAACGCGTCAGTCACTTGGGATGTCCTTGAAAGAACGCGGAAAAATGCAAGGTCTTACTATTACACATACTAGGCATGTTTGCATAGCCTTGAAGCCTGAAGCTGTTGCGAGGTGTTCGCACTCTATCCCTTGGGAAAAATCAAGGTACAATAAAGTTTGGAAGACGGGTGCTCAAACTCGGTCTTCGTGAGGCACTGATGTACCATGACTACAGTTTGAGATCTAAATAAATGCACAGACGTCCACATAAGAGGAAGAAAGATCAATCAATCAACTGGCTTTTTCAAGAACCATGACCGCGTGGAAAAGTGGACGCGGCTACTCAAGTCAAAATTTCTGCATACTTATCATATGCTTGAAAAGATTTACATAGAAGGACGCATCCATGCTTGCTTGACATTGACCATGTGCTGTGCAGCGGACATTACGTCGTCGTTCTCGTTGTCGGATAGGCACAGAATAGCGGCTACTGCATCATTCCACCTGGTATCAATGATTCTCTCATATGTACTGAAATAGGCCAAGGGGAATCGAGGCTCTAGGTTCCCGAATCAATGACAGGACCTCGGTTGAACGCCGAGCTGGCTTGGCTGGTTTGCGTTATCGGGTATGCAGGGGCGTTGATACTGATCTCGACATGAAATCAGCCACTTACGCATTGACGCCAGGTATCCAGTGATAAGAATGACTAATTTAGACCATGTCGTATTCTGTCGCATCCTGTGTACCTTCCCACGTGGTGCACAGTACATCTTAGGAAATGGAACCATTCTTAGCCAGGTGGAAGTCAGGTCCATCCGCGACAGCCCAGATGTCCCCCCACTTTGTGATACTCGAGGAAGTGAGAGTGCCAAGAACAAACACCTGGTTGCAGGTGAAAAAATCAGGGTTACTCTTTTCGGTATTTGTCTGAAAGATAAGAATATCTCAACGCCTTTGATTGGTTGATAATATGCGTGGGAGTGATTTATAATCATGTTTATCTTACATTATCGTTATCTCGCGCCACAACAAAGTGATGGACCCCTGAGATCCATCAGACAGTGGATATAAAACATGCAGTTCACGTATTTTATTACTTCCGTCAAAAGCCTCCTTTTATTCCGGTTCTAGTCGTCGAGTGCTTCTTTTCCGACGTCCCCTTTAAGATGGTCAACGTTAACTACAGTGACGCTTGTAAGTCACTGCTGGGTCAGAGGGACGTGATGGTCATTTACCTCCCTTTTCTTCAGCAGGAGACATCAACTATGTCGACGCGGCTGGGGACACTGTTGTTTACAACATGGGTGATATTGCCTGGACACTGGCCTCGACTGCCCTTGTATGGCTTATGATACCGGGTGTGGGGTTCTTCTACTCAGGATTGCTACGGAGGAAGAACGCCCTTTCCATGATATGGACGAGTATGATTGCTATTGCGGTTGTCTCCTTCCAGGTGTGTTATCATCTGCCTGACGTCTTCTTGTTCTTGCTCACTTCAGAATACAGTGGTTCTTCTGGGGATTCTCATTGGCGTTCAGCGAGACGGGTAGTGCGTACATTGGTGATCTCAGTACGTGCTGGTGGCAGGGATCTTTTTGTTCGTTGTCTCAACCCGACTACCCAGAGTATTTCGCTCTCAAGGGTGTCCTTGCTGAGCCATCAATCGGGAGCACGCGTATTCCATCCATCGTGTTCTGCGTTTACCAATGCATGTTTGCTGCCATTACGTGAGTATCGGTTCGCTCTCTCTCATCGGAGTTTTCTCAATTAATGGAAACTCCTTTCCCTTTTGGATAGCCCAGCTATCGCAATCGGTGCGATTGCCGAACGCGGCCGACTCGGACCCATCCTCGTCTTCATCTTCGTCTGGTCAACTCTCGTATATGATCCCATAGCCTGCTGGACATGGAATTCCAATGGCTGGTCGTTTATAATGGGCGGTCTTGATTTCGCCGGAGGTACACCTGTCCATATCTCTTCGGGTACTGCGGCACTTGCGATCTCGATCTTCCTTGGAAAACGCCGAGGTTACGGAACACAACGCCTCGCTTACAAGCCGCAGAACACGTCCTATGTCGTGCTCGGTACTGTTTTCCTCTGGTTTGGATGGTTTGGATTCAATGGCGGATCTGCTTTGTCTGCCAACTTTCGGGCCGCTCAGGCGTGCATTGTCACTAATTTATCTGCGAGCGTTGGCGGCTTGACTTGGATGCTTTGGGTAAGTTCATATAAGGTTTTCGCCTCTTTCTAGGTGTAAATAAGTGTTCATTCATTTATCCATTTCTAGGACTACCGTCTGGAGAAGAAGTGGAGTGCTGTTGGCTTCTGTTCGGGCGCCATTGCCGGTCTCGTCGCCATTACCCCAGGCTCTGGTTATGTGGGAAGTCGTAAGTCTTTTCCGCTCTACCCTATCGTCATGCTGACCGTCTGGTAAGCTGCTGCTGTCGCATTCGGTTTCTTGGGCGGCACAATCTGTAACTTCGCCACCCAACTCAAGTTCATATTTGGTTATGATGATACCTTGGATGTAGGTTTCGAGAATCGAAGTTAGTTTAGTGTTCCTCGCTCACATTTTCGTTAGATCTTTGCGTCACACGCGATTGGTGGTGTCGTGGGCAACATTCTAACCGCTCTCTTCGCCCAGGCCAGCGTTGCTCACTTCGATGGCTTCACTGTTATACCTGGAGGTTGGTTTGATCATCACTACGTCCAGTTGGGTTATCAAATCGCCGATTCTGTCGCCGGCCTTTCTTACTCTTTCGTCATGACTGTAAGTATCATTTCAAAGAAACGTGATGATTATACAACTCAGAGGTGCACAGACCATCATCCTCTGGATCATGCACTTCATTCCCGGCTTGTCACTCCGCTCAAATGAAGAAACTGAGATTCTCGGCGTCGATGATGCGGAGATGGGCGAGTTCGCATACGACTATGTTGGGCTTGAGCAGGAGATTGGACATACAGTCGACTGCAGAGTCGGCGCTACTGGCGGGTTTCGAGAGCCTGAGCACACACACGAACATGCTACCCCAACAGTAGCGGGATCGACACATTCAAACGAAAAGGGCGCGGCAGAGTTATCGCAGTCATCATAGAGTTTGGGATTCGGATCTTTTGTGGAGTGTTTACGCCGTTTGTACATCTATCTTTCCCTGCCATTGGTCTTACACAGGTTTTACTTACTTTCCGATAATTTCTACATATTTCATATCACTCAAGATGGCATTTCAATCATTTAATGCATGCTCACTATTTCGTTTTAAATCGTGTATACTGGAAAGAATACCTCGTGAACTTTCACCATAAACAAGATTGCTAACTGTAAGTATGGTTCTTGAAGGAACTCATAAGTGCCGCATCCTTTCTCCCAGACAAGTTGGCACAGTAAACTTTGCTCGGTGGCTTCCGCCACGCCACAAATTTCCAAGTTTTCCAACTGATGACTCAGACCACACGACTTGGTAGAGGGATCATATTGATTTTCATGTGCCTGTTAGCCTGAGATCGGCGGACTCCCATTGAGAGAAAGGGAAGCACATGCTCATTGAAATTCTTTATGATGCTGTTCTCATGACTTGCAAAATTGGGAACTTGAATCCCATGGTTCTCTTGAGTACACACGTTTATTCCAAATGCAATCTGCATTTCGGCAAGACTAGCCTACGGTGGGATCGAATCAGGGTTCATACTATGCTGCGCATTCTTCTTTTTTTCACGGATAACATGAGTCTTTGCAGAGCACGGCCACAGTTTAAAACTTCAAGTACTACGGTAGCATTCGAAGTCGTTGTATGAACAATACAGCTGGTGCCTATGCAATATAGCGGATGCTTACGACATTGCCGACTTCATTCTGAGTCTATGGTGGATTGTAATGACGTGCCCATGTCATAGCAGACCTCGGCAATGGTCACTCTCCCACTGAAGTAAATTCCAACCTGTTTGTGATTTGTACATCATGACAGTTACATATTCTTTTTCGTGAACGTAAACACTGTGACTTCCTCTGCTCTCACACATACACAGCTACACAAACGTGTCAGTCCTTATGTTCATCTTGTTGTCGGGCTAAGGCCTTCTCCTCGGAGTCAATTTCTCCCTCCTCCTGAGAGAACGCGCAAGGAGAACAGCACCAAGCTGTCCAGAAATCACTGCAATCTCCTCCTTTGATGCCGTAGCGATTGCGAACTTGCGCGCGATGAGTAGGCTAAGACGACTAAGTTGAGATCCTTAATTCCAGGCAGATTACGGTATTTACATGCAAAACACAAGGACCATAGCATCCGAGAAAGCCATAGAGGAAGCAGTTGCGGCCGAACACACCTCGATCTGGGCTGGGTGTGCCATTGCGCTCAAGGTGGCCCATGCGCCCTGTCTGAGCGCCATACACAATACAAGGCAAGCACCATGCCAAACAGACTAGGTGTGAATGTGATCAACATAGGTTGAATAGGTAGGAGCAGGAACTTACATGTACCGATATTGTTGCAGCTCCAGAGATCAACTTGGTATATTGATAACTCAATGAAGACAGACCTTCCTATATAACCGCAAATCATCCGGACACTCGTGATAGTGCAGTACATGGTCTTCCATAGGCCTCGTGTTTGATACAACGATGTCCATGGTTTCCGCATAAAGGATTGCGACTGAAAGAGAACCCTCTGATCTTCCGCCTCTCTCTAGTGCCGAGCATTCGCGACCAAATGAGTCCGTCAAGTGGCCAAAAATAAGTGGACTAGGAGTCATACATGTACCAATGCGCGTCAGCTAATCGGTATGAAGGCAGGATTTAGATCGGATCCCTTGAATATTAAAAGACGCGCGAGGAAAGAGGGGCTCAGCTCCTTTTATCATGCTTTTCCATCTCATCGTGTTGAGTGGTTTGTTCTCTCGGGGCCTTTCTTCTTCGTCATGGGTGAGTCAGCCTAAAGTCTCCGACCTGTTGACTACAATTTAGAGATTGTTAGCCCTTCGACGTGACAACTTTGTCGGCACCGGATGGGTCTATAACAGCAAAGTTTGTGTCTTTCGGTGCTACAATGACCGAACTGTGGGTCAAGGATAAGTACGGCAAAGCAAGAGATGTAATTCTTGGATATGACGATAATGTATGGGCTCCCGTCCTCGCTCTTTTCGATCTTGTATAGAGTTACATGGATCTTTAGACTCGTCTCTTAACTGATCCTGACCATCCGGTGTTCAATCCTATCGTCGGTCGGTGAGTATGAAGCTTTATAAGGTTTCATTTGTTAAATCTGCTTAAAAACATCTCACCAGATACGCGAATCGTATTAAAAATGGTAATTTACCTTCTGTCTTCAATTGAACCTTCCTAAACTCTGCATCGGAGGTACATTTTCGATTCCAATCACGAAAGATCCCCAACCAGATGGCCCCAATGTCTATCATATCCCCCTAAATAGCGGTGAGCCTATCGCATATTTGCTTCTTCAGTGATAACCTTACTAAAGACACTGGTAGGACAGGTAAAGCTTTACAGGAACGATAACGATTCAAAGGCAAAGTTAATCTTGAGCATAACGTCAGGTCACTCTTCACGGTGGTATCTACGGCTGGGATAGACGAAACTGGACAATTGTCTCCAGAACTGCAACGAGTGTCACGTACAAACATTTTGACGCTGCAGACGAAGGCTTTCCTGGAAATGTTACGGCATACGTAAGTCGGTTCAATGGTTGAATGTCATATCGGGTTCGTGCACTGACAGTCGTTCATCACAGGCTACTCATACAGTTCGCGACGGCGGTATTCTAAATACTGAAGTCTACGCGACTGCTACACAGCAGGTTTATTCACCCTTTTTGCAGGTGAGACAGTGACTGACGAGAGGTGTTATAGACACCCATTATGCTCACACAACACATCTACTGGTGAGTTATCTCGACTTTGACATATCTCATAAGTTGATGACTTCCAAGGAACCTGGACGCCTTCCAAGACGGTGTCAACGATATCCTCGGGCACCATCTGCAAGTTGATTCTTCGAAAGTCATTGCTGTTGATGGTATTGCCATTCCGACCGGGCCCTTCATCCAAGTTGAAGGAACGCCCTTTGATTATAGAAAAGAACAGAAGATTGGTGCTCGTTGGAATGATACTATCAATCTCTGTGGGCCTGGTCGGTTTGATTACTTGCTACGCATGTGCTTCCATTAAACCACCTACAGGATGTCAAGGCTATGATAATGCTTGGGTATATGATAACATCGAGAGCAACAAGATTGGGACTTCGCTCTGGAGTGATGTCTCTGGAATCAGGTAGGTGTCCATAGGTTCAACCTCCGTCATCATTTGATGGCTGCCTCAGGGTCGATATCTCGACGGATCAACCAGCAGTTCAAGTGTATACTTCCTTTTGGCTTAATACTACTCGCAAAGCAGTCCATGGTGGACCGAGTCTTACTTATGGCAGATGGTCTGCAGTAGCCATTGAACAAGAGGGATACATTGACGCAATCAACACACCAGAATGGGGCGTGGATCAAATCTGTGAGAGCATCCCATTCGATGTAATAATAGCCGTCGGACGTATAACTCACGACACAATAGATTATCCGGGGAAAGACTTTGAATGGAGCTCGACATATAAATTCTCTGTTACGAATGAAGAGGATTAACTCCTTCATGATCAAGGACAATCGTGCACGCTTCTGCTCATC
>JABAJZ010000038.1:0-45341 GCA_018857265.1 Termitomyces sp. T32_za158 | reverse complement strand
TGACGTAATATGATTGTACCTTTATGGACCACAAAAAAAACTATTGCTACTGCCAACGTTTTCCGAAACGGCTGTAACGTGACTCAAGACTCCTTCCAGACTTGCCTTGTGCCCACGGCTTGGATGTGGATCTTTCCGCGGGCCGCAGTGTTGACACGATATGGCTCTTGCGGCGCCTGCTGGTCTGCCCGTAAGAGAACCCAGCACAGATGGGAAAGAAATGGCAGGGTGTTGACACTGAACAACCATCATCCTGGCTAATGATATAAAAATAAGGTTATGCCAGAACTTC
Organism: Termitomyces sp. T32_za158; assembly: GCA_018857265.1. NCBI lineage: Eukaryota > Fungi > Basidiomycota > Agaricomycetes > Agaricales > Lyophyllaceae > Termitomyces > Termitomyces sp. T32_za158. The sequence goes on along the minus strand of JABAJZ010000038.1, from coordinate 45,049 downwards.
GGGTCTTTGCTTGGAAATAATCGTTTCGGATATCTCGTTCCAGAAACCCGGGATCTGTTATCCACTAGATCTTAGTACTTATGGTCATTGTGATTTAAAGGTTGCGGCGCCGCGGCAGAAACTCGACCACTGAAAATCAACTTTGTACAACATACGGCATGCTTGGCAAAAAAAATTCCTTTTTTTGGAGTATGGGTCGTTGTCACTTTTGCCTCAAAGGGGATCATATGAGCAATTGTCACAAGCCACCCGTCGAGAAGGGACTCATCGATTTCAAGGCCTTTCCCCTCCGGCTAAGGTCTATCATCCTTTATTCTACAATGAATAGCCACTGACAAAGAATCACAGAAAGAGGCAAGGTCATTGTTGAGATATTATAAACTATTGACTTGGGTCGTACTAGACCATAAAGAGGATAGTAAGAGTATTTCCCTACCCCCTGGAATGAGAATTCTGTTTGACTTGGCTCCACATTTTCCCTCCTCTTGAGAAATGGACTTCCTCTGCCTCAAGTGAGCTAATGATAGCAGACGGTGCATATTCGCCTGGCAAGGTAGTCGAATCATGCAAAGGGTGACATGCAGCGATCCGACGCCACTATCAATTTGGGTCACTTAAAGGAGCCTGCGATCTGTGACTGTCCTTCGATCTCTTCTCGCTTCGTGCAGAAATACCTACGTTCTATGGCTTTTGGATACGAGGACATCGTCTCCGAACTTCCCTCTCTATCTGCCTGGTCTCCTCAGAAAGAATCGGTGAGCCATCTATCTATCCATGCCCTATCGAGTCGCCAGTCCTCGCATACTCACGAACGTCCCATGCAAAGATTCTGCTGGAGCCCTATGCATACATCTTGTCCGTGAAGGGTAAAGAGATTCGCAGCAAGCTCATTGAGGCATTCAACCTTTGGCTCGACGTCCCTGAGCCGAAACTCACAATTATTAACCGTCTCGTGAACATGTTTCATAACGCGAGCCTGCTGCAAGTCACCCCTTGCTACGTGTGCATCTTTGATAATTAACAAGTACTTGTTCAGTGTCGACGACATCGAAGACGATTCTCAGCTACGTCGTGGTCAGCCTGGTAAGCCACTTGTCTCTGCTTGAACCTGTTAATCATTGAGATTTGCACACGTAGTCGCCCACAAGATGTTCGGCATCCCACAAACAATCAACACAGCCAACTATGTCTTTTTCCTCGCATACAAAGAACTCTTTGCACTTCGTACTGAAGCCGAATGTGACGGCCGCGGACAATATCTCGATGCTATTGTTACTGGTACGTATTCCCAATCCTCCTTGTTTTTCATTCCCTAGAGGTCACATACCATGAGTTCTAATGTTTCTTTCTCCTCTTTGACAGAGGAGCTCCTGTCCCTCCACCGCGGACAGGGCCTTGAGCTATACTGGCGCGATTCACTCCAGTGCCCAACTGAAGAAGAGTATATCTCCATGGTAAACAACAGTAAGTCAACCTCGTTCTAATTGTTAGACACCTCTTCTTATTGGTACACTATCAACGAAGAGACAGGCGGCCTTCTCCGCATTGGGATCAAACTCATGATGGCGTGCTCCATGAAGAACAAGGATGTGTATGTTTTCTTCTCCAACGAGCGAAACATTTAATGACGCATGCGGTTTGATTTTGACAGGGATTATGTGCCGCTCGTTAACCTCATCGGGATCTATTTCCAGATCCGAGATGATATAATGAACTTGTGTGCTACGGAGGTACGTTCCGATCTAACTCGACCTTAACACCTCTCCTTTTATATATCACTCAGCTTGAGGAACTGATGGTAGAGTTTTTCATAGTACACACAGAGTAAAGGATTCGCTGAAGACCTCACGGAGGGAAAATTTTCCTTCCCTATTGTACATAGCATCCGTGCGGACCCGACGGACTACCAAATCTTGAGTAAGTTTTCCACGCCACTGCCCATATGTACATGGTGTCTTTATATCATGCTTGCAGATGTGCTTCGAAAGCGCCCGGAAGCAGACGATATGAAGAAGCACGTCATCGAGTATATGCGTACCAAGACGAAGTCATTCGAATATACAAAAAACGCGCTGAATAAGATTGAGATACAGCTAAGGCAAGAGATACAAAGGCTCGGGGGTAATAACATGTTGACCAGCATCATAAATTGTTTGATTATTACAAATGCTGCGACGTTGAAGACATTGCACACGTGAATAATCAATATGTATTTATCAATTTGTAAATGGGACATGACGGGAGTTTCGAAATCTCAATATATTCCAAATTTTGCTGGTTAGCCCAACCTTGAACTCTAAGTATTCATTTTACATGATTGTTATTGGATTTCCCGCCCTTTCTCTAAGTTTTAAGTTTTTAACATCCTGAAATGTCGTGAAATATCTAAGGCCGTGAAAGGAATAGATGTCAATTTAGTCAAGCAGTCTGGTATAACCATTTAAGGGTACGAAAACGCACTATCGCCACTCAGCGCTCGGTTCCCTCTCAACTCTTAATAACAAACATCCATTCTCGACGTCTGGCCAAGATCGGTGACATCCATCATTGTGCTATTCGATACACAGAAAGTTGTAGTTTTGTTATATCAGTGAAGAGGGGACTACATCATTGGAGACAGACAGATATACATAGTTATATCAGTGTTTTAATCTGAATCGCTCATTTTAGTCTGTTTGCCCGGGAGCTTGACCATACTCCTCCAGAACTTGCTTCGCATGCTGCTTCTTTTCCTCAGACGCGTTGGAATCTATCGATTATTGATTATACGCCGACAAACTCGAGAAAACATGGACCTACTCTTCAAAGTTGTCTTGAAGCCGCCGAGTTGTTGCTGATTATACCTCTGGACATCGTCTTCAAGCTCCTTGAGATTTTCCTCTCCGTATCCTTCATCATATCCGCCAACGTCCGCGTCAGTCTTGTGAGCTTCAAAGTCAAAAGAGATCAGGCAAAATCACGGACCGTAAAAACGCAACGTACCTTTACTTGCTGGCTCTTCAACTACGACAGAAGAATATCAGTATAATCATATCATCGTCGGAATGAGCAGTCAAACAGGAGAGGTAGATAAACACGTACCTGAGGTACCCATTTGATGGAGGCGCTCATTCGCGCTGGCTTTAGCTTCGTCGGATACTTTAGGGTTGTGGACAGTCGCCTTCAAACCGGCTGCGACGCGAAGAGTATCTTTGTTTTCTGAATCGATAGATCAGTCAGTGGTCGCTCGCAATATACAAGACGAATCAGGAAATGGACATACGACTGGCCATAGCTGTACGAGGGATTCTTCTTTTTGTTTTTGAGTTACTGAGTTGTTGTAGCGAACGTCGAACAGACTCACAAGCATGATTTAAATCCTGATACATCCGACGAAAGAGCCAAAGCGTCATCCCTATGTCATCAGGCGATCACCCAAGGTTTGGCGTCAGATTAGCGCATGCGGATTACGCATGTGTTTCTAATGCGGCCCACGTTGATTAATGATTGGTGGCGCTCCACACTTTTCTTAGGAGCGTTGATTTTCGTGACGACATAATTGGGAAGTTATTCTTCCTTTTTGGAAACGGTAGATCGGACTTTTGCGAGATAGGGTGTTTGATCGAAACCTAATCTAATCTCCGTAACTTTTTCGATGATGGTGTCTGCCGTGAGCTTGAACGTTGAACTCTTAGGAAGCTTGAAGGGCTAAAGCAAAAACTAGACTTGTTCGGCACGATTGGCCTCTGTCAGGTGCACGGACTCTATCGTATTCTTCTATCCGCGGATCTTGGACTCTGTTGGTTCTTCTTCAAGGCAAGACAAGCATGGGGACGATGTTTTTACAGATACAACTACAGAGAGAAAACCTCGGAACTGATGTACAACATAGTGAAAGACCCATTGACAAAGGCTTATACAACTTCCCCGCTGTCCTCGTCATGAAATACAACATGGTCGATAGTCTTTGGAGAGGACACGAAGAAGGGATAGCTGTTGCTTGTTTGTAGGGTAAACGATAGACGTCTGCGGTGGCACAAAAATCAATGCATCATACATCTCGTCTTCTGTCATTTCGGAGGCAAGGTCTATCGATGAACTCCTCGCTGCATCATGACTGTATGGAAGCCAAAGTTGCCTCATCTTCTCGGACTTATGAGGACCTGACTCGAGAGATAGAAACGATATCATGTCGTCCACCAACTTCACTTGCACTTGAGGTTTCGGGCCTGTTTGATACAGAATTTCACCGACGTCGGTATCTGGTTGGTGTATACGAGCCATGGCAGGAGCTTGACGGCTCTCCTTCAGAAGCGGTGCCGAATCCGTGCTGAAGGACAGCAAGGACGAGGTCTCATCGTCAGAAAACGCGGTCTCGTTGTTTGAAGTGGGATCTGTCTTGATCACACTCTTGGCTGCAGGCAATACCGCCTCAAGGGCAATGACCTCAAAGTTGGCGAGTGCAGCAGTAATAGGCAGTTTTGGCATAGGTGCGAAGATCTTCCCATCGAGCGTATCAATGCTCCGCGTATATTTATCCTCAAAGATGAGGTCGTGCGAGAACGGATTAAAGGGGTCATCCTCGCCAATGATATGTGACATAGCCTTCCGAGCAGGGGAAGGCGCCTTTGATTGGAATACCGGCGAACGCCGGTTAAACCGAGGCACTAAATCGCACAATAGGCTAGGGGACTCGGCCACCGCGACGTATCGATTCTGATTCGCGATTTCGGACGGCTGTGAGGCCACAGACAACGAGGGAGAACTTGATTCCTCGCTAAGGCCATCACTATAAAAATCATATCTGAGAGGAGTAGGTGGACAAATAGGTGGCCAAGGAAGCAACGCTTCAGCCTTGAAGAAGGGGCGGGTGAGTCGGTATTGGGCTCTTCCAGCGGGGTCATGGTCAATAATGGTCGTACTCTCCCTCAGCTCAGCGAGGTCGCTAATGAGCTGCTGATTCAGTGTTGTGATAGGACAGTCATTTGCAGACGTGGAGTGGTCGTAAGCCAGTTTCAAGCCGTTTTGGTGATGGTTAAGCTTGGTGAAAAGAATTGCAGTGAGTCGCTGGCGGAAGCCTCGACTATAAAACGAGAATCGACTTACCAAAGCTCCTCCCATATCCTCTAAGGTCTGGCCTTGGAAAATTCGTGTGACTTCGTTCAACATTGCGTCGGTGGATTTCTTGGTATATTTCGTTCGTTCAATGGGGTATGTATCGTGGATAAGAAGGGCGCTCGTCAATTTTAAGCTCTGGCTCAGAATATTCCAGTTAGTAGTCGTGAGACACTGTTGCAAAGACGCTTGAGATGAAAGGTATTGGCAGAATAGCAATGTGTGGACGTGTGGGGGTGGTATATGAATATATAAATACTTATGAATGGTTATGCCAAGCTTTTTAAACACGGAACGCCAAAGCGCGACCATTCACATTCACGTGACCGCGTTTGACCCTTTTGCCAAAGCTACCACTGCCACTCTTGTGCCACTTGATTTTACACCTAACAATGCGTGCGCGGACCCTCGGCGGGCCTTTTGCGGGATTTTCGTTGAACATACTGTCCATACATTGGGTACCGAGTGAGTTGAAGGGATCCAATCCTATGGAAGGAGCTCGTCTAATGGTTTTCCCGCTCAGATACCCCATAATTGTACGACATCATATATCTTGGTAGCCCTTAGCCACCCGTACTTCAGGACCTTCATTGTTCCAATCTCAAAAGTCCCGATTTCGCAGGTGGGAATGAAGAGCTGATTATTGACCGTGGATTGACAGCCGATGCAAACGCCTGCTGTGCTAAATAAGTCAACGACGACAGTTGACCAGAGGTGTTTATGGAATAAGATAAGTCATCAGGGGTTCAAATTCCGTAATTATGGAACATTCACGAATTTAACATTTCATAGAAGGTACTGGCACGAGGAACGGAGTGGATACGGAGCTTTTCCTGAACTTTATGTTCAGGACAACATGGTACCTTTCATTGATCGGCCAGCTCTTGAAACAATTTCTCAATGAAACTCAAAAATTGGCGTACGCAAGTTTACGATCTACGCTCGTCCCTTACTACCATCTCGTGGCTGCAATGGGCACGCTCGCTCAATTTGGACAGCGCAATCCCGGGTGCTGTTTGAGCACATAGCTGTACGAGAATGGTACATGTTTTACCCAGTATATCTTCTTGTGGCTTGTCACTTGGCGTGCTCTGTCGATGAACTGGGCCTTACATTCATATGATGATGTCGACTCCTATATTTGCTCTGTTCTCGTCAGGATCACAAAAAAAATCGTACTTGATGTCACGGTGTTCTCACAGCCAATTTGCTAGGAAAGACTCAGTCACGACAGGTAATGAGCTTTAGTATGCTGCAACGTCATTGTAAGATGACAGTGCAAGTATCAACTATGCTGATATCTCCATCGAATGCGACCGTCATTCCGGTTATCAACCTAAAAGCATCACCATCGGTCTGTGTTCATGAAAATAATCACCCTTAAATTGAAGAAAAAGATAAAACTTTTTCGTCTGGCAATTATGAACGGCTAATATGTGCAACGGACACGTTCAACAATGAGAAAAATGAGGATTGATAGTTACATGATGCATAAGGTAAATGTAAATCTATGTATAGAGTCCGAGCGCAATGTTTATTCGATGAGCTTCTATTCGCTCAAAACATTGCCGCAGCAATAGCCGCTAGTACGGTATAAAGCAGCCCATGACTCAACCCATTCGACGACGCTGCATTTACCGACGTCGCTGAAGGAGTAAGAGAAGGGAAAAAACTTGGTCTAACAGCTGTACCTGTGGAGAAACCCGACGTTTGCATGCTGGCTGTCGGCCGCGTAGAACTGGCAAGCGTTGAAGGGGCTGGAGTACCGGGGGCACCAGGCGTTCCGGGTGCGCCGGGTGTACCGGGTGCGCCAGCTGCACCGGGAACCGCACCTCCTACAGAGGATGATGTCGCCAAGATGGATATTTGGGAACTAATATCCGATGCAATAGATGACACTACGCCTGCGACGTCGGTGGTGGTAGCTGTAGACGAATCCGTACCCGTCACTGATAGATCAGTGGCAGTAGTCGTGCTATTGAATATAGATGACTCCGTAAATGAGGTATAGGAGAGTAGGAAACATACATTGAGGCTGAGGCATCTGTGACTCCGGCGGCGGTGGATGTGGGTGCGAAAACCGCGTCGCCGTCCGTGCTTGTAGAAGCAGTTGCTGCGGGACCAATGAACTGAGAGTTTACAACCAGAGTAAAAGCGAAAAGGGATGTGGTGCTAGCGAGCGCTGAGAACTTCATAATGGTAGTTAGACTTTAAAGATGGGTGGGCAAACTAGAAATCGAAGGAATGGCAGAGGTTATATAGCTTCGGCATCGATGGCCATGTGGCAATGCGATAATTGTGGGGCTAATTACGATCGGGATGCGCTGTAGTCTGAGGAGGAAAGGGGCGAAGACTGCCGCATACGTGGTGGCTGACGACTCCAAGGTAGGTTGAGGTGTTTGACGTCAGATTCTCCTATTGAGTAAGCGATTTAGAATCAGATGTCAGTAGCCATCGCAGTACAGACAATATGCTTCACTGGGTTTAAACCATTTGAATGTCCTGTGCATATCAGTAAATCAAGAGCCACGCGAATCGAAATTTCAAACGGGAACATGACATACTGATGATTTCTGCGAATCCACCTCATCATGTAGTGTCAGCCTCCTATCACGCCGCAACACTGGCTGTGATCTTGTATCATATGCATGATCACTGCTAAGAAGGGCAAAATTTGACCGGTGACCTCTGGGAACTGCTGCTCGAATTGAGCCTTACAAATCCGGCCTAATCGTCGAACGTTGACGGCACAGAGGTAGAAACGGCGTTCTCAGAAGTCACCACATAGTGGGGATTCCTCAGCTGCTTATACTACTCGTGTGTCAACAAATAACGCGCAACGTTCTAGGTACCTGGTTCACTAATCTCTTGAGCAAAGCATTATCAATCGATTGTCTCCGCCCATCATGCTTTCACTTTCAGGTCGAGAAGGTGGGTCCTAAAACATGCGCCGCAACCAGCGAAATGGCCATGAGAACCATACACAGTCGTAAAGACTTCAAAAAAATGTTCTTTTCGGAAGAAAGCCGCCCAACTTCAACTTCGAACTTCGAGCGGCGGTCCGGTACTTGCCAGACAGGTGTCGCAAAATTTAAGTCAACCTAAAACGTGTGCTCATTGTGCTTTTTTCACATTTTCGAAGCTTCTCGAAGCTTCTCTCCTCACTTCTTAAGTCACGTGGCGTATGATGTAAGCGGCCAAGTGGACAGTTCTAAAAAAAAAAATGGACGCGACGATTCACAAGTGCTCAGCGCTCAGGGTCGACATGGTAACAATGCAAAAAAGATTTCTATTTGTGATGTTTTCTTCTCTCCCGTTGTCGGCTATCTTAGTATGGAGTCGCATCTATCAAACTTTGACTGCGCCACCCACATGCGGTATGAACGCGGCATGAAGGTATAACTACCTCGCTAATTGTCGGCATTTTCCTCTCCTTGCTCTTCGACTCTATACACTTTGGTAGTTTAAAATGGATTCTGACGGGCTCTTATCCACGTCGACATCCATGTCTGACCTTTCGACTTCTTCTCAAGCTCAAGGGATTGGACTTTCGAACCCCATACATTCACACACTAGTCGCCAGATGCTAGACCTCGTGAACCGCCTTCATAGTACTGGGTGTGTCTTTCATCACAGCTTTTGGCGCGATGACTGAAAGTCCTTCAGTGTCCAAGTCGATATCGACCTTCCTCAAATCGCTGTAATTGGTTCGCAGAGCGCTGGAAAGTCCTCGTTGATTGAGAGTATCTCTGGTATCACTTTACCTCGTGCAGCTGGAACGTGTACTCGGTAAGTTCTCCTGTTTCCGTACTTGCCCATCCCCTCGTACAAATACCTTGATATAGGTGCCCTACGGAATGCAGACTCTCCCGCTCCAGCGAGCCGTGGAAATGCACAGTCTCCCTCCGCATCTCCGAGAATGGTAAAACTAAAACAGAAAAATTTGGGGATGTGATCACGAACAAGGCTGAAGTCGAAGAGCGAATTAGGAGGGCTCAATGGGCTATCTTGAACCCCACGCTTCGGAACGCCCATGGTGCACAACACTTCTTAACTGGAGATGATCACGGAGCGAACTTGGAATTGAGCTTTTCTAGCTGTTTTGTTTCGCTCCAGATCAGTGGGCCTGATGTTGCAGACCTTTCGTTTTGTGATCTTCCTGGTAAGCGTCGAGTGTTCTGTGTTACCGCCGACCTAATGTGTCTATCCGTAGGTCTCATCGCTGGCGTCGGGTCAGCAGGAAATAAGAGTGACATCGACCTTATCAAAAATCTGATTTCCACATACATAAGACGACCCAGCTGCATCATCTTATTGACCGTGGCCTGCGAAAGTAAGCTTTTTTTTACATTTCGGTTCACCATTGTTCTGATTGGCCACCGTCAATAGCCGACTTCCAAAACCAAGGCGCGCAAGAGTTAGCAAAGGTCTACGATCCAGAAGGAAAACGGACGGTTGGTACGTGAGACCTGTTTTCATGTACAACGTCACTTTTCTTATTGATACCCACATCAGGCGTGCTCACCAAACCCGACCGCATTCCTACAGGCGAAGAGCCAAACTGGATTAGTATCCTTTGCAATATAAAAGAGCCGCTTCAGAATGGGTGGTACTGCGTTAAACAGCCGAGCTCTGCGGAGATTGCCGCCGGTACGACTTGGGAGAAAGCACGGAAGAACGAAGGACAATTTTTCGCGTCAACAGCAGTGTGGTCGGATTTGGATGAGATGTACAAGAAGTACCTTTGTACGAGTAATCTTGTGGAGAGGTTAAGTACCTTATTATCCGATCTCATCTCGAAGAGGTGGGTCGTTAATTGGTCTCATTGAAGTTGTCACTCAGATTGTGCTCGACATAGACTTCCAGCGATACAGGACGAGATTGAGAAGTCTATCATTGTTGCTCGTGATGCCCTTCACAGTCTTCCAAAGGCTCCTTCCTCCGATCCTCGTAACGAGATTGCTAGTTTGTTGCATCTTTTTGCCCGGGATGTTGCTAGACACGTGGAGGGTGTGCCAGAGGACGGACTTCTGCAGGCTGTTCGACCCGCACAAGATACCTTCAGACGTGTTATCAGAATGACGGCGCCTGACTTCCAACCTTTCGAAAAAAGGTTTGCGAAGAAGAAGAAGATCGAGAAGGCGGAGTTCCTTATGAGCGAGGAAGGACATGAGGATTTTGCGATTCTTGACGAAACTGTGGACAATGATTCTGATAACGGACTGTTCGATGATACAAAATCGGAACCTTGGTCATTGAACACAAGCCAGCGAATTATTCCGAATCCAGATGCCATCTATATCGATCAAGTCATGCAAAGAGCAAATGAGTACGGCTTTTTCTTCTTCGGACATCATATCAGTAATTCTCACCAATACAACTTTTAACAGTGCCCGTACTCGCGAGCTTCCTGGGAACTATCCCTTTGTTGTGCAAGAGACTTATATCAGAGCCATTTTAAAAAAATGGCGCACGCCAGCCCAATCCCTTTGTCGCGCTGTTTACCACACGCTCGGCGAGCACATAGAAAAATTGATTCACTCGCATCTTGGAGCTTTCGGTCAAGGGCAACTGGCTCAGCGCGTCAAGTCAGTTTCCCACTTTTTCATCACACCGTATCCTCACCTGCATGTGTACAATTTAGGGTTCTCCTTCACGACCACCTCAAAAAGTGCATGGAACGTGCAGAAGAACGTATTGACTGGCTCATGAAATTAGAAGATCGCCCTTTCTCACTCAACACACACTACCTTGCTGACTACAAGGAGAAATTTCTTGTACATTATCGGACAGCGAGGGAGAAAGACAGAAACCCCAAACTGATGACTGCAATCCAGCAATATGCCCCGCCTCCCAGTTCATTTGTCTTCAAGAATTCATCTGGGGCGGCACCATCTGCTCCTACGGGGATTGAGAAAGTGTTAGCAGGTCTTGTTGAGATGGGAATCGTGGGCATTAAGCCTGAAACTCTGACAAAACTTATTGAGCCTGATGGGATGGAGCCCGCGCTCGGTATCATGGCGGATGTACGTGCCTATTTTCAAGGTACATTTAGATCTCGAATACATCGAGCGAAAGATTCTAATGGCTGATTTTCTTTAACTCTAGTCGCTTACAAGCGTTTTGCGGACAATGTTCCCCTTGCCGTCGACTATGAACTTGTATTGGGTGTTGAACGCGACGTCCTGGAGACGTTGTACAGGGGCCTTGGGATCAATGGCGACCATGGTGATCGAATTTGCAAGGAACTTGCGCAGGAAAATGCGACTATCGCTGTCCGCAGAGAAGAGCTCACGAAGAAGCTGGAAAGGATGGATCTGGCTAGGCAGCAGCTGCTTCAGATTGGGTTCTAGTCCATACATGGGACGATGTGCGCTGTCCCTTCATGCTTTTGTCTTTCAGTTTTTACGTTACAAGGTATGTCTGTGAGGCTTATCGGACATATCTATATACCTGGTTCGGATCCCCCTTGCCTGCTGGAGGTCTGAGGTAAATCGTGATATTCTCGGACATTCTGTGCTATGTCCGATACTTAGAATGCGGCGATCCGTAGGTCAAATATCGGTCTTGTGAGAAAGAGAACAAGGCTACTGTCAAACATCTCTGAGTCATAAATCTCGTCTGAAGAACTTAATCTTTTGCGAACACCATAGGAAACAATTCAGGGAGGGCTTACAGTCATTATACGCTCAAGTTTCTATTGCATTCTCAAAATTGAAACAAAACAGCCCATTTCACAACTTCGAGGATGATTAATTTGAGGCGATAATGAGAGACGTGAAACTTGGTGAAGTTCGGGCGAGCATGAGAAGAAATAGGATTTGAGTGAATAGGGATGGTGCGCAGTGTGAGACGAGGTATATATAGAAGTGCCCGATCCATTAAATTGGGGAACTACTAAGACCACGAGCAACGTAAACCATGAGAACTCGAGTCTAGACAGCATGCCATGGAGATGCCAACTCATTGAGATCGCTTAAGCAACTTCCAGACGGCCATGACGTTTTGGGCTTGAGCGACGCAAGTTGTCCAAGTCCAGTGGTGTGCTTCGAACAAGCGCTCGAGAAGTGCGCCTCATGGTGGCTACACTTGCAAACGGAAAGACCCGAGGAGTGATGGTGTCTAAAAAATACGTACTTTCCATCATCAAAGTCATATACGTCATGCAACCACAAAAACATTATTATGCCGCACTTGAGTCGTTTCACATCTCGACTCCCGACCCTTCGCTTTTTCATCGGAAACATTCGAAGCAGCAAAGGGCCTGGATAGGGATCTGGCACTAGGGACTTCAATATCATCAACTCAAGCTTTGCTGTGGCAATCTCGCATTTGCACAAAGTACGATAGGGATAAGTACCTCAACTGCTGCGAGCATTTCTTTCGACTCCGTGCTCGAGGTTACTATGGATTCTGATGAGCTCTCCTCTATTCCGACATCCATGTCGGACCTTTTGACTCCCCAAGCTCAAGGGATTGGACTTTCTGACCCCATACACTCACAAACTAGCCGCCAGATGCTAGACCTCGTGAACCGCCTTCATAGTACTGGGTATTTCTTTCGTCACAGTTTTGGGTGCGATGGCTGAGAGTCCTTCAGTGTCCAAGTCGACATCGACCTTCCTCAAATCGCTGTAATTGGTTCGCAGAGCGCTGGGAAGTCCTCGTTGATTGAGAGTATCTCTGGTATTACTTTACCTCGTGCAGCTGGAACGTGTACTCGGTAAGTTCTCCTATTTCCGCACTTGCCCGTGTCCTAATCGAGATATAGGTGCCCTACGGAATGCAGACTCTCGCGCTCCAGCGAGCCATGGAAATGCACAGTCTCCCTCCGCATCTCCGAAAATGGTAAAACTAGAACAGAAAAATTTGGGAATGTGATCACGAACAAGGCAGAAGTCGAAGAGCGAATTAGGAGGGCGCAATGGGCTATCTTGAATCCCACGCTTCGGAATGCCCATGGTGCACAACACTTCTTAACTGGAAATGATCACGGAGCGAACTTGGAGTTGAGCTTTTCTAGCTGTTTTGTTTCGCTCCAGATCAGCGGACCTGATGTTGCAGACCTTTCGTTTTGTGATCTTCCTGGTAAGCGTTGAGTGTTTCGTGTTACCGCCGATCTAATGTATCTCTCTGCAGGTCTCATCGCTGGTGTAGGATCAGCAGGTAATACAAATGACATCGAACTTGTCAAGAACCTGGTTACTACATACATTCAACGACCAAGCTGCATAATCTTATTGACCGTGGCTTGCGAGAGTAAGGTTTTTCATTTCTCATCATATCTCTATCGATACGATCGACCACACTGTTCACAGCCGACTTTCAAAATCAAGGTGCTCAAGGAATGGCAAAGAAGTACGATCCAGATGGGATACGGACGGTTGGTAGGTGATAACAAAACTAAATATAACTTTTCATAATCGATCTCGTGTCAGGCGTCCTCACCAAACCCGACCGCATACCAACAGGCGAAGAGCACAACTGGATCAGTATTCTCCATAACATCAAAGAACCGCTTGAGAACGGGTGGTACTGTGTCAAACAGCCGAGCTCTGCAGAGATCTCTGCTGGTACGACCTGGGAACAGGCACGAAAGAGTGAAGACGAATTCTTTGCGTCAACAGCGGTGTGGTCGGATTTGGATGAGCTATGCAAGAAGTATCTTTGTACGAGGAACCTTGTGGAGAGGTTAAGTGCTTTGTTGTCCGATCTAATCTCGAAGAGGTGAGTTGTTGATTGGCCTAATTGACCTTGCTCACCTGTCATTTCATTAGACTTCCAGAGATACAGGATGAAATTGACAAGTCGATTATTGATACTCGTGCGGCGCTTCACAAACTTCCCAAGGCTCCTTCCTCCGATCCTCGCAACGAGATTGCCAATCTCTTGCATGTTTTTGTTCAAGATCTTGCGAGACAGGTTGAGGGCGTACCGGAGGCCGGGCTCCTACAAACTGTACGTCCTGCGCATGATAAATTTAGGCGAGTGATCAGGATGACTGCTCCCGACTTCCAACCATTCAAAAGGAGCCATGCGAGGAAGAAGCAGAAGATCGATCAGGCAGAGTTTCTCTTGAGCGAGGAAGGACATGAGGACTTGTCGATTGTCAATGAAACCATTGCCTCTGAATCTGAAGAATCTGACGAGGAGCTTCGGCCGCCTCGAACTAAAAAGGCTCGTAGCCACTCATCTCGTTGTGATGATGTTCCGACGACAAATGTCATTTACATTGACGAAGTTATGAAAAAGGCGAATGAGTGTGTACCTGTCGTCATTAGAGCTTCTGATGCTCAACTCTCCACAGAGCCCGTACGCGCGAACTACCTGGGACATATCCTTTTGTCGTGCAAGGGACGTTCATCAGTGCTGTCATCAAGAAATGGCACGTACCAGCCCAAGCGCTCTGTCGCGAAGTTTACTGCATACTGGGTGATCATGTACGTAATCTCATCCACCTACATCTGGGAACCTTCGGTCAAGGTCAACTCGCTCAACGTGTCAAGTCAGTTTCCTACTTCTTTACTCAAACCGCATTCTCACCTTGTGACTTCATGTGGACGATTCAGGGTGATACTCCAAGACCACCTCAACAAATGCATGCAAAACGCTGAAGAACGTATTGACTGGCTCATGAAAATCGAACAACGCCCATTTTCATTGAACACCCACTATTTTACAGACTACAAAGAGAAATTCCTCACGCATTACCGGACTGCGAGGGAGAAGGGTCGGAACTCCAAACTGACGTCTTCCATTGAACAGTACAAACAGGTTCCGGGTCCATCTCCTCAACATCACAAAAATTCATACTTGGAACCACCGTCCGGTGTCTCGAAAGCATTAGCAAGTCTTGTTGAGATAGGCATCACGGGTGTTAAGCCCGAGGCCCTTGCAAAACTTATGGAGTCAGACGGGATGGATCCGGCACTGAATATCATGGCTGATGTCCGCGCCTATTTCCAGGGTACGATCCCAATCGTTGGGGATTGCTGAACTAATAGCTGACTTTGTTGTTTTGAAAATGTAGTTGCCTACAAACGCTTCGCAGACAACGTACCCCTTGCGATTGACCATGAGCTCGTCTGGGGTATCGAGCGCAACGCGCTGGAGAAACTGAATATAGGCCTTGGAATCAATGCGAAGGACGGCGATCAAATCTGCAGAGATTTGGCGCAGGAATCTATAGGTATTGCTCTACGCAGAGAGGAGCTTACGAAGAAGCTTGAAAGGATGAATTTGGCAATGCAGCAATTGCTTCAGATACGGTATTAGTTTAGTTCAATAGTTCGAGTCTAATAATCATTGCTTGACGAGTTGCGTGTTAAGTTGCATCTTATGTTGCTTAGCTATGGTTGTGCATTGGTGTACAAGTGGTGTATGAAAGGAGATCTAGTGTCAGAATCGTGGCCTGGAGTGTATCAGACCCGGATGGGGCTATCAGTGCTAGACGTCCACGTCGTGTCCATGCGTCCAAGAGAAGCCATAGATATAAACGTCAA
The DNA here is from genome assembly GCA_018857265.1 of Termitomyces sp. T32_za158. NCBI lineage: Eukaryota > Fungi > Basidiomycota > Agaricomycetes > Agaricales > Lyophyllaceae > Termitomyces > Termitomyces sp. T32_za158. Next base: position 29,453 of record JABAJZ010000038.1, on the reverse strand, counting down.
GTATTTCTTTTTGAGAAAACGCTTTTGTAACCTCCATACAAGCTTGAACCATATATGGCATCACAGCTCAAAAATGCGCTGGTTTCCATAACTATCATGTGACTCCTACGCTGTCGCCAGAAGTTATCGATATATCCGTTGTTCCCTTTCAGGCTCCGTCTACAAAACGTCCCAAAGTTCGAAACTTCACAGCCAGCAACGTTCAATTCACGAGAACATCAAAGATGCACGAAAGTGAATTACCCCTCGATGACTTGACCTACACGCATATTAATCTCAAGGATTTCACGCTGGATGACAACCTCCCCGGCCCACAATGCCAGCCCGACAATGATTATATTCTCGATCCTCCTGAAGCGTGCTTCGGTGCTTTTGATTCACTTGCTCTCGAGCTCCTTGTTGACATTCTCCGGAAACTCGATCTAGGTGCCCTTAAAGGATTTCCGACACGTAAATCGACGGGCTATATGGCTTGTTGAATCCTTTCCTCGGTACGAAGCGATCAGAAAACATGCATACGATGCGCTCCGTGGCATCATATACATCAAGGCCAGCAGGTGGATCACCTGCGAGATGCTCTACGAGAAACTATGTACAGCTGAATGTGAAGAGTGCGGCGATTTTGGCGGCTACCTCTACATCATTACCTGCAAACGGGTTTGCTTCCTTTGTCTGTCAGAGGATCCGAAATATCTACCATTGCGGTATGGTCACGCGATTCGCAAGTTTGGGCTTACCCGTATGATCCTTCGCACTTTGCCTGGCATCAGAAGCAGACCCGGTACATATTCACCGAACGAAAGGAAAGTACGTGTGCCAATCACTTTGGTAGACTCCGACTGCGCTCGTCGCGCGGGTATTGCGCTGCACGGATCCGTCAATGCCATGGAACAATACGTGTCAAGCATGGCACCTCAACCCTTTGACGGACAATCAGGGAATCCGTTGCGTTTCATGGCAATAGTTCGGACACCATGACTCAACAAAAGTTCCCAAGAGCTGGAATGGGGCTTCCATTGCACAGGATGTAAGGACTACTACCGCCGCCCCCTAAATTTCAGACGGAAATTCACCGTAGGATCATTCAAGGAGCATCTCAAGGAATGTGGGAATATCCGAGATGGAAAGCATCATCTCAACTAGCAATCAACAGCGTTTTACGAATCAATTGGGAGTCCGAAAGTTGGTACTAGCGGCTGTCTACAAATATAGAGCAAGCAAAACCGGGAAAATGATTTCTGGATCCCCCTCCTGATACTAGAGTTGTATCCCTTTATCTGTGTGCTCGCATTTTGTCTTTTCTCGTACCAGGTGGTTAAAGCACATATTTTCTGCGTCCGGAACTCGAACCCGAGTGACAGGCTCGCATCTGACATTGGAGTTCGCCCTCATGCTGCATTGGCGAAATTCCTCGAGTTTCTTGCAGCCACAGGTATACAAACGATAATCCTCTTCGCACATGTAGCTAAGAGAGTCATTAGCCAAGAAAGTTTATGCTGTACATCTTTTTGAACGTACGTGGGTTCAGAGTAAAGGAGGCTCAGCGCAATTTGAATGAACTGTGGTTCTCGAGCTTGTGACTGAAAGGTCGGGTAAATGGCGATGAAAGGACATTGTCTTCGGTAGGGTTGTAACAACTCACTTCGACGAAAGCTGAGCAAAGGTGGCCACTTGGCTTGCTGTAAACAAACTCTACAAAAACAAGCGGAGAACCAACAAGCACTGGCATAGCACCGACAAACACACAACTGACATGTATTCAAGGACGTACATTCAGGGACAGAGTTGACAACAGAAACGACGAGAAGTTCACTTCCCCACACATGGGAGTCGCCGCTACATGTGATCCCGGCTCTTCGGCAAAAAGTTAAACGTGCGGTAGAAGCTAATAGATTGCTCATCCTGATCCTCATGCCGTACATCTTGAACCACCTCGCCGAATGTTCAGTCTTCACATGGCCATGTACGGCATGGACTTCTTGTATGAGACCATATAAATAAGAGGTCTCGACTGGCAGGTCATTCAACCACGCTCCTTGCACCTAGACTTCAAAGATGCATTGGGTTGTTCTTGCTCTTTGGACCTCAGGATTTCAAGCTGCTCGGACTGCTATGGCGTCATTGATTGTCCCTCAGAACTTCACTGCTCCCGGCGTGTTTCCCACCTCAGTCTTCACGAAGTATTACAACGACCCCACTGCCACATCAGCACAAGTTCAGCCAGTCATCTCTGATCCGGTCACTGTTGCGTATCATTGCGTCGTTCGCGTAATTGTGCTATTTTCTTATTCCACTTGATTAGCACGAAGTGTACCCGTTCTCCCTGACAGACCCTAATGAACTCCCTCTACAGGATACTGTCGACCCACACATCCTACCGCCAGTGGCCTCTCCGAGCACAATTCTCAATCAAGCTCTTCAGCAGATTCATTCAATTAACAACAACTCCGTCTTTGCAAACAACAGCTGTGCTCGCTGCTTGGCTATGCTCGAAGTTCTGAAGTTCGTTTCCCTAGCGGTTCCTAAACATGGTCCCGACGTTATGGTTGATATCTGCAACACCTTGAAGCTTTCAACAACATGCGAGGCTACCTTTGGACCATTAGCTGATGGATCTGTTATCACTCAAGTCGCTGCAAATATGGACGCGGGTGGGTACGACGGACAGGTTTGCACAATCAGTTATTTGTGTGTAAGAGTGTTGATTGATGATTTTCAAGGGGTTTTGTTCGAACTTCCTCGGACTCTGCCCAACCCCTGCCACGGTTTCCTTAAATCTGACCGGCTGGTTCAAGAAGCCGAAGCCGAATCCCTCCCATAAAACGAAGACGCGGAGCGGCAAGAGACTCAAGGTTTTGCACATTTCAGATTTCCACATTGATCCGAGTGCGTGCACAGTGGCATGTGTAAAAAAGACTATGTCTTACTGATGTTTTTCAGGGTATGCGACTGGCGCAGAAGCAAATTGCACCGGAGGAACCTGCTGTCGCACGAACGCGTTCAACTCGGAAAGCTTGAATTCAACCATATTCCCTGCACCGCGATTCGGCGCCTTTCTCTGGTAAATGCTTTCTATCCTCTGTAACAAATTCTTGTCATTGGCTTGGTTTTCAGTGATACACCGATGGCACTTGGCATGGCAGCACTCCAGGCAATCCCTGATCTTGCAGACACTAGAGATACTGGCTTTGCGTGGACTATCTATACTGGAGATCTAGTCTCTCACGACCCGGAGAACCAACTTTCAAGGTAAGCTGAAAAATGTAAGTCGAAGTCGAAGCATGATATTGAAGTTCTCGTCCCACGACAGAGATTATGTCAAGTATACCGAGGTCGGCGACCACATGCTTGATAATCATTCTTGAATTTCTCATGAGAAGTGTCAGACGATACTATATGACCTTTTCAGGCGCATGCTTGGCACAGGTCCTGTCTATGCCGCTCTGGGAAATCATGACACCTACTTGTCGTACGTATGGCACAGAGACGCATCGAATGCTCGATTGAGATCGTGGTTTCAAGGGCTCAGGATGCTCCCTTTTCTCTTGGCGGTGCTCTTGCCCAACAATTCAGTTGGTACTACTGTTTTCCCTTGAATAAGCTACCAGCGAGTCTAATCACAAGCGAAGGAACTATGATCATGTAGCTGACCTTTGGAAGCATGAGAAATGGCTTCCTGAGGCCGCAGTTCAGCTCGCAAAAAAACATTATGCGGGTTACATGGTCAAGCGAGTAGACGGGCTGCGAGTAATCGCCCTCAACACCGATATGTGTATGTCTCTTAATTGTGCCACTTTGCTGTAAAATTCACAGAAAGACGATCAGGGTATCGGTATGTCAGCCTGTAATAATTTCGGAGCCCGACTTAGGTCCTTGCGCAGCGCAAATTACTTCAATTACTTCAATATGACCAACCCTGACGTTTCGGGCATGCTCCGTTTTCTGACTGACGAGTTACAAAGTGCCGAAGATGCAGGAGATCGAGGTCGGTCGCTGAAGGTTCAAGGACGTGACACAACTCATCTTCATTCGGTGTAGTCTGGATTATCGGACACGTACTTTCAGGGTGGGACGGAGGAAACCCCTTGGAGAATCCTACCAACCTCTGTTAGTTTTTTATTCTCCCATCGCGTACTTCACCATCTGTTTAATCAAGCTCCTTTCAGTCTACCAGATGTAAAAACATTTTGAATAGCCTCACGAGAAGTCGATCATAATATGTTGACAGAGTGGACCGTTACTCTCCTCATGTCATTGCCAGTGCGTTCATTTGCTTCTCTTCTATGTGACTTATCCCAACTCTGTTGAATAGACATTTTCTTCGGGCAGTAAGCATAACTATGCGTGTATTCATCCTTACTCAACCGACGCCGAACTTGAAGCACTCACGAGGACCAAATATCTGTGCGTATCTCCAAGACTTTGATGGCATCCTAGGTGTAAGTCGGATCACAGATATTCTACGCCAACAATGGCACTATAATGAGCGCCGAGACAGCAAAAGCTTTGTCTTGGGTACGAGGAATCTTTTCCTCTCCAACTTCGTTGTCAACAAAAACTTCAGATTGGCCCTTCGGTCACCCCCATCACGAACCTGAACTCTGGCTTTAGAGTTTATGAAGTCGATTCTTCTGTACGTTTAATCATGATCAGTGTAAATCATCCTCGAAAGTACTTAAGAGTGATTAACCCGTAGACGTTCGAAATCATGGATGCGCATACGTTCGGTCTTTTCTTTATCATGTTATTGTCTCTTGATATGATATCCTGTAACAGATGGAAGAGTGATGTCAGCTCTTATGCCGACCTTGATGCTCAGACCGCTTTCGGCCCTGTATATACCTATGAGTACAACACACGTCAAGCATACGGGAAAACGATCACGTCGTGGACGGACAACGACCCACTTAATGCCACCTGGTGGCATCTTGTTACAGAAGGTTAGGCGTCGATACTTTTTTCACCACAATTTTACTCATCAAAAAACTGATATGCAGCCATGGAAGCTGATTCTTCGCTCGTGACCGTAAGCTCGTGCGCGTTCTTTTAAATTACACAGATCTTACACCAGCTGCCTAGGCATTCAACACTTTTCAAGGAAAGAGCTCTATTCGATCTACGTCTTGCACGGGCGAATGCATTGCGGCCAGAATATGTTACATACGCAGCGGTTCAGCAAGCATTGGTCAGAACTGCCCAAAGGGCTTCGGTTCCGTGCAGCCTTAAGGATCGAGGCTGATAACAATACTTCAATAGTCGCGGCTTGAAATTACGTTGTCGGTTTAGATTTATGAATTAACCTTCGAGAATAAATGTCAAGAGCGGCTGATCAACTCATTCAGAGAGGAAAATCGTTGAAAGCAGGCATAACGACTTGATATATGCACACGCCCATCGACGGAGCAAGTCTACATTCAATTTTCGCTGAAACCTGCAGGTTTCGTTGTTAGGTTGCAGAATCAGGAGTTCTCAGATTTCTGTCAAGACTGATACCTTTACGTATGGATACCTTGAAGTATTAGCTGCTGCAAGCACGCACTTCTGCCATCCAATAGCGTTTCCTTACGAAATAAATGTCATGCCGCTATAATTTGCCAAATCCTAATAGAAACAATTCTAAAAAAAAGGAAAGTGCCTTTTTCAACGATGAAAGGCTGGCCAAGAAACCAATAAACAGAATTATTTGACTCATTTCCCACCAGAAAAACGTTCTGGCTCAATCTTCTAGGTCTTGAAATGAAAGATGACACAAAAAGGTAATCTCCAGTTGTCATTACATTGGTGACATTATACAGGAAAGGATGATGTGACGCAGCAGTCTATATAGCGTGAGTTACGATCAGCAGAATCGATGATATTGCAGTCAGAATCGAATGTCATTTACCTGATATGCAATGATCATAGGTAATTATGATTGTACCTGAAATTCACCAGTCGAAAGACGATTTTAGCTTCAGGTTGTACGTATCTAAATAGCATCATCCAGATATAGTATACTTTGTTTCATAATTGAATACACATGGAATGAATAACTAGAATTGTGTAGAAGTGGAACATACAGGGTGGCGCAGAGTGAAATATGTGAGGTCAGCTAGCGTTGTCTTTGACATTATTGGTTCCAACTGTTCTGTCGCTGATGCTTTCAACTTGCTTGGACATGAGAACCAATATCGAGCTCTTGCCAGGGCTGGTCGCACCAGCTGCGTACGTTCCACTATCTGCCTTCAAGGGCAATTGTCATGTCAATATTTTGAAGTATCAAAATGGAATACACACTGGTGGTCTGCGCAAGCTGGTACTATTCGAGTAAAATTCGATCTATTGTATGAGTAGTCAGGATCATAGTCAAAACGCGAGAACTTAGGATGGCAGAGCCAATCATACATGTTGCACTGGTGTGTCATCGCCTCCGAATAATACATTGTGTCCAGTTCTGTCCGCCGTCTTCCTCCAAGCCAAGCGCCCATTGAGCGTCGACAGTAAAACATTGATGTACAGCTTTGAAAGTGGAAAGTCCCAAACAAAGTTACTGATCAGCAACACCCATGAGTATAAGAATCCAGTGATTCTGCATGACGAACTGACATTGCGGTGCGCTTTTATCAAGTAGGGGTCAGGAACATGACGTCACTAGTGAAGAGCTGAAGCGACCCACTGGGAATACAAGGAAGCATATCACGTCGAGAGTTGCAAAAACGGCCGTGATGAACCCTGTCTGGATGATCCATCGGACAATCTACAATGCCTCAAGCCTGTATCAGATGTTGTGTCGCCTTCCATTCTGATACTTTACTACCGACCCTGTTAATGGTGTCGTCCGTTGCAGAGAACCCCGTTTTCCGTCGCATCTAGATAAAAAGACGTGAAATGAGCCCGTTCCCGTACTATCTCGGAGTTTTTAGAGAGGGAGCGAACCAAGTTCACTGACAACGAGACCGTGATTGTTACATCAGCAATTGCCGACGACAGCAACCATAACAATGCAGGCCAGTGGAGCTCGCGCATCCTAGAGTAGTGCCGGACGTGGACAACTGTGGCTGCTAACCAGACACCGCCACCTTCGAGTTATGGTCTATTATCAGGGACACACTGATAGAGAACCAAAGGAGCACATCCAGATCACTCACCGAAGGATGCAAGTGCAAGGACACAAATTGCGGCAGGTAGCCATGCCTGTCTGCTGATAATTGCGATTCGGTACGCGACGAACATCTGAATCGGCGTTGAAATTATTACGGTAAGTAGGGGGTCTAAGTGTATGTATAATTTCTATCCTCCAGATTGGTCAGAACGAGAAGAAGCATACCAGTGGGTAAAACTTAAAAAGTGTCAGGCATACGTCAGCTATATGAAAAGACACTCACACAGAGGGAAAAAAGCACCCGCGTCCGTTGTTCCTACAAACCATGAGTTACTCCACACTGTGAAAAGAAAAAGCTGACTCCCACCATGTTTCTGCACTAACGGTTCGTACATAATTAGCATATCAAAGCCGGTGTTGATTGTCTCCACGAGAAATAAAAAGAAGACCTTCACTCAAGTCAATAGGATTTTCCAGTACAATGCTCGCTTGCTCACAAATAGACGCATTGGTAAACGATCCCTGATGATACCATCAAGTTTTCCATTCCAGTAGGATTAATCACGCACTTCTTATACGCCCGATAATATATAAGCGCCTGACAATGACATAGATCGAAAACTAGAGGTAAAGTAAGATTTGAACACCAACTTGGACCAGCAGAACCTGTACACAATCAGTATGTTTTTCGCAGAGAAAAAAAAATCCGTGCACTTACCCCATAAAGGATGGAATTCACAAAAGCCCCTGAAAGTGCATTGTACTCTTTCAAGGTGATATCATGCTTGAAAAGGCAGAAGAATCACCAATTAACATAGGCCCAAAGCTACGATGTTCAGAAGAAGTCGATAAGCTGCATTGTCCGAAGGTATAGTCGAAGATGTACTCGCAGAAGTTGAAAAGTGGGCATCTGCTCCAGATCGCACAGTGAGAGAGGCGTTCTGATTTACCCCAGCTTGAGAATGGAGAGTTAATAAGGGGAAAGTCGTGATGGATCTAAGCCTCGCAAGTCGATGGATATCTTTGATGGGCAGGATCCTTCTATCGCATCGAAGGCTGGTGTTTGGGCCTTTACGAACAGATGTCGCTATTCTAGGCACAGTTATAAACCGTATCATTGACTGAAGCAATAATACCTGCTCTTCGGTAGCGATCGAAGTCTTGCGAGGAACCTCTGAGCAGACTCGGTGTGGAGCGAGCGTGTGCATTTTGCTGAGGCGGCTCCACAGGCGCTAGAAATCCGCTGGGAAAGGTTTTCATCAATTGATTAGTGCTTCAGGAGCCGATTCGGGGAAACAGCTCAGCCTGACTATTTCTGCCAAGAGGGATAGACCAATTGGAAGCGAAGCTCACTCGCGATGGATTATCACATATGATATTGGACTTTGTAGCCAAGGTTTCGAGCCTCGAGGTCTATTTTACTAGCAATTTCTATAATCCAAACCCCATCAGGCCAGTCGTTGTGGGCGGTGAGTCTAACGCGTCGCATGTCTAAAACGATCAGCCAGGAGACAACAGGCTATGCAGTCGAATATCGTCAGATAAAGCCTGTAGTTAGAGAACAAGTGCTCTGCAAATCATTTTGTAGCGTGAGCGTGGTCCCAGGAGATGCCAATTTGCAAATATATGCGGCCACCCTCTTTGCGCGGATACCGGTCCGAGCGCTACCAAATTGCGCGCCCGACCGTTTACACAACGATCAAAACCCTTTCCGTTCCTGCATCGCGACGGGTGCATCGATGGTGTAAATCGGAAACCTATTTGTAAGACAGCTCTTTCAACTAGAGAGAAAAATGGAGACCTGGGCTCTTGTTAAGAGTTAGTTAAGAGTAGAATTACAAAGTTTACGTACATGTGCAAATCAGAATCCAGGCAAATGGCTGCAGGCAGCATACACCTTGAGCCTCATGAAGTTCATCTGTATTCAAATTCATCTCATTCGATGACCTTCGGATAGTAGCTTCTTGACTGGGAGGACTTTCGTGAGGCACTGGGTGGCGTAAGATAGTAGACATGATCTTGCTCTGGTGTAGGATTCCATGTGTCGCACTGCGGCACACCTAACGAAGCCTATAAAGCTACTTTCAGGACGAGCGAGAAGCTAGCTTCAGTGACGACGACAATTGCTAGGAAGAACCTTACAAGCGTGCCTCGGGCTGCGCAGAGATCGCAGTGATTACAAATGAGTCTGACACTTCCGTCATCCTTCTTCCCTCTTTTGCCACACGTCAACGCTAGGTTTACCGCGTTCCGAGATGTATTTTCAAGGTTACTCCACATCCCTCCTGCCTCTCCCCTTCCCTCGGCGAAATCGCAGAGCTAGATTGCAACTCCTCCCGGCAGTGTTGTTGTGCGTCCTCGTCCTCGTGTGCCTCAGGTTTGCAGTGTGGTTGCTGTCTCCCCATCCCGTCGAGCCATTGAGTATATCGGAAGACTTTTTGTCAAAAAAGCCTCCACATATACTCCTTGTCTCGGCACTCTTCCCACTTCCACACGCCAAACACACACACGAAGAGTACATTTCCTGGCTCAAAAATTTTCTTGGGCCCGAAGGTGTACAATCTGATGTGTATTTCTACACCACCCCTGAGCTTGCATCGCTCGTGTCCTCCCTCCATCTCTGCCCATCCACATCAGCGTTTGTAAACAGAACACAAAGACTCACATTAAATACGACCTATACCTCCCCTTTGTCCATCCCTCCACTCACCCCTTATACCTCCAAATACCACGAAATGCACGCATGGGACCGCGAGCGCACGATTCACAACCCCGATTTATACGCCATATGGAACGCCAAGCCATGGCTCCTCGACCACGCCCTACGCTCGTTCTCGCACTCTGACTATGATTTTGCATTTTGGGTCGACGCAGGATCGTTCCGCGGCCCCCATCCTTTTCGCCAGTGGCCTGATCCAAGAAGGATAGAAAAAATATTCTCCAGCTCAAATAAGGACAAGGTGTTGATCCCGCTGTATGGTGTACCTGGCTTGAAGGAATACGCGTGGAGTTTCGAGACGGGTCCTGTGGATATGGACCTGAGTGAGGGTAAGCATGATTTCCCTCCCCTCCACAAGTAGTTTCTCTCTCTATTTCACTATGCGTTTGTGGGCTTGTAGAGTGGCGTCTGTTTGTGCTGGGCTGTGCTGGGTGCTGGCTGTGGTGGACAGACCGTCACAGGGAGATCAGTATACTTCTGATTGTGGCCCCGTCCAGGGCTGGCGAGATGATTGCTGATCATCATCAAAACATGATGCATGATGCTAACACAGCGCTAAGCGCTGTTCTGTGCACATTGCACCTTGAACAATGAAAACGCCATGGCTGGAATACTGCACGATTCCTTCCCTGAATCTCACCTAACACTTCTCTCCCTCTCCTAGGTTCCTTCTTCGGGTCTACACCCAGCGGGATATCATGGTTCTTCAGAACGTTCTACGAGACACATGACTGGTACATCAATACCTCTCCCCCAGCAGAACGATTCCCACCGAACGCACGACCGTTGTCGCCTTTCCAGTCAACAGCCCACACACCCTGCACACCGTTCCATTTCGTTGGCAAAGACCAGACTCTGATCAACACGATGCTTTTCCGGCACCCGGATAAGTTTATTGGCATGCTCGCACCCTCGCACATGAGGCTGTTACCTCCTGTTTCTCCTTCCTCGCTATTCTCTCCTTCTATCCCCTCCACTCCCCCTCCGACCTCTCCACCTTCAACTTCAGATGAACCTGTGATATCCGCACATATCCTCACACTCTCCTCCCTCCTTGCGCGGCTCACGCACGTCTTCCCCCTTATCCACACAAAGCCATGTGGGGGCTGGTACTTCTACGAGTGGTTTCTGGCGTCTGACGGGGAGCGGGCACGGGCGCATGAGGCGGGGTGGGCCCGGTGTCCGCGCGCACGGGTGGAGGGCAAGGTGCTGGTGGATGTGGAGAGGATGTTGATGGGCCTGTTTGGGACACGGTGGGTTGAGGGGCGCAGGGCAGGCGGCGCGTAATACGGGTTGTTGGGAAGGGGGGTAAGAGAGTGTCGTTATCTGGTCCCAACAATTTGGGCGGGTGAAAAGGTGTGTAGCGATGCAGATAAATCATTTTATACGTTGACCGTGTTTAACGATTGTAGGGCATTATGAGATAGAGTTAGGGAACGGGACCCATCTGAGAAGGGCGAGAGCTACTCACGCACACGCCCGAAAACCTCTATGACCTTCCAGCCGGGCGTGAGAATGTAATCAATTTTTGAAGTGACATGCCTTTCAAGCGCGATGTTGTAGAAAACAGGCACCAAGTGGTGAATATGTCCTTTGTGGCTTTTACAGAACTTGACATGATATGTTCTTGAATCTTTCAGCTCACTTGTTCATAGCATCTATAGGCTTGAGAATCATGTGTGCATCCAACGAGAACACATTAGATTGATAGCAAAAGGATCTCGATATTGTGTTCTGCTGAATTCTGCTGAAATCTACACAAAATCCTTGCAACCAGATCTCATCTATGTTGGAGTAGTCTATGTCCTCATCATGGAAAGTCATACCCTGAAGGGATCTTATAAGTGTGCAATCAAGGAGGGGTGATGCCGTCAGATATACAATGGCATCTACAAGCAGATCCCCTTACTGCATTGTCCTAGAAAGGTGGCGACGCAACATGAAAGAAAATACACGAAAACAAGGGGATCGACAATATCTCTATGAATAAGTTGATCTCAGTCGCTCCCGACATTCAATATCTTCAATCTCGAAGGTAATCTGGCAAATCTAAACCCGCAACGTCATGTCAAGTGGCAGATATCGAAAGTATTGTTATCAGCCCCACCTTAGGATTGCACAGAACCGAAGCCCGGTGGGCAGTTCTGAGCAATGCTTGCAGAACCGCTGCGGATGTAACATATTTTGGCCACAATGCATTCACCCGTGCAAGGCATAGTTTGAACAGAGCTCTTTCCTTGAAAAGTGTTGAATATCTAAGTAGGTATCAAGTTCGCTTAATATCTTAATTGAAAAGAACGCGGGCGAGCTTACGGTCACGAGCGAAGGATCAGCTTCCATGGCTGCATATCAGTTTTTTGATGAGTATGGATTGTGGTGAAAAAGTATCGACGCCTAACCTTCTGTAACGAGATGCCACCAGGTAGCATTCAGTGGGTCGTTCTCTGTCCACGACGTAATCGTTTTTCCGTATGTTTGACGTGTGTTGTACTCATAGGTATATACAGGGCCGAAGGCGGTCTGAGCATCAAGGTCGGCATAAGAGCTGACATCACTCTTCCATCTGTCGCAGGATAATATATTAAGAACCAATAGCGTGATAAAGAAAAGACCGAACGTATGCGCATCCATGATTTCGAACGTCTACAGGTTAATCTCTCTTCAGTGCTTTCAAGGTTTATTTACACTGTTCCTGATTAACGTACAGCAGAATCGACTTCATAAACTCTAAAGCCAGAGTTCAGATTCGTGATGGGGGTGACCGAGGGGCCAATCTGAAGTTTTTGTTGACAACGAAGTTGGAGAGGAAAAGATACCTCGTACCCAAGACAAAGCTTTTGCTGTCTCGGCACTCATTGTCGTCCCATTATTGGCGTAGAAGATCTGTAAGCTGACGGTACACCTAGGTTACCATCAAATTCTTGCAAATACGCACAGACATTTGGTCCTCATGAGTGCTTCAAGTTCGGTATCGGTTGAGTATGAATAAATACACGCATATTGATGCTTACTGCCCGAAGAAAATGTCTATTAAACAGGGTTAGAATAAGACACGGTAGAATAGAAGCAAATGAACGTACTGGCAATGACATGAGGTGAGTAACGGTCCACTCTGTCAACGCATTATTATCGATTTGTTGTGAAGCTATTCAAAAGGTTCTTACATTTGGTAGACTGCAAGGACCTTGATCAGACAAATGGTGAAGTACGCGATGGGAGAATAAAAGACTAACAGAGGTTGGTAGGATTCTTCAAAGGATTTGTTCCGTCCCACCCTGAAAGTACGTGCCCGATAATCCAGACTACACCGAATGAAGATGAGTTGTGTCACGTCCTTGAACCTTCAGCGACCGACCTCGATCTCCTGCATCTTCGGCACTTTGTAACTCGTCAGTCAGAAAACGGAGCATGCCCGAAACGTCAGGGTCGGTCATATTGAAGTAATTGAAGTAATTTGCGCTGCGCAAGGTTTTGAGTCGGGCTCAGAAATTATCACAGGTTGACATACCGATACCCTGATCGTCTTTCTGTGAATTTGACGGCAAAGTGGCATAATGAAGAGACATACACATATCAGTGTTGAGGGAGATTATTCGCAGCCCGTCTACTCGCTTGACCATGTAACCTGCATAATGTTTCTTTGCGAGCTGAACTGCGGCCTCAGGAAGCCATTTCTCATGCTTCCAAAGGTCAGCTACATGATCATAGTTCCTTCGCTTGTGATTAGACTCGCTGGTAGCTTATTCAAGGGAAACAGTAGTACCAACTGAATTGTTGGGCAAGAGCACCGCCAAGAGAAGAGGGAGCATCCTGAGCCCTTGAAACCACAATCTCAATGGACCATTAGATGCGTGTATGAAGCGTACGTACTGGCCGTATGTGTCATGATTGCCCAGAGCGGCGTAGACAGGGCCTGTGCCAAGCATACGCCTGAAAAGGTCATACAGTATCGTCTGACAATTTATGAGCAATTCTAAAATGATTATCAAGCATGAGGTCCCCAACCTCAGCATACTCGATGTAGTTTCTGTCGTGGGTTGAGTTCAATGACATCATGCTTCGACTCACATTTTTCAGCTTACCTTGAGAGTTGGTTCTCCGGGTCGTGAGAGACTAGATCGCCAGTATAGATGGTCCACGCAAAGCCAGTATCCTTAGTGTCTGCAAGATCAGGGATTGCCTGGAGTGCTGCCATGCCAAGTGCCATCGGCGTATCACTGGAAACCAAGCCAATGACAAAAATTTGTTATAGAGGGTAGAAAATACTTACCAGAGAAAGGCGCCGAATCGCGGTGCAGGGAATACGGTTGAGTTCAAGCTTGCCGAGTTGAACGCGTTCGTGCGGCAGCAGGTTCCTCCGGTGCAATTTGCTTCAGCGCCAGTCGCATATCCTGAAGAACATCAGTAAGACATGGTCTTTTACACATGCCACTGTGCACGCACTCGGATCAATGTGGAAATCTGAAATGTGCAGAACCTTGAGTCTCTTGCCGCTTCGCGTCTTCGTTTTATGGGAGGGATTCGGCTTCGGCTTCTTGAACCAGCCGGTCAAATCCAAGGGAGCCGTGGCAGGGGAGGGGCACAGTCTGAGGAAGTTTGAACAAAACCCCTTGAGAATCATCATTCCACACTCTTACACGCAAATAACTGATTGTGCAAACCTGTCCATCGTACCCACCCGCGTCCATATTTGCAGCGACTTGAGTGATAACAGATCCATCAGCCAAGGGTCCAAAGGTAGCCTCGCATGTTGTTGAAAGCTTCAAGGTGTTGCAGATATCAACCATGACGTCGGGACCATGTTTAGGATCCGCTAGGGAAACAAACTTCAGAACTTCAAGCATAGTCAAGCAGCGAGCACAGCTGTTGTTTGCGAAGACGGAGTTGTTGTTGATTGAATGAATCTGCTGAAGAGCTTGATTAAGAATTGTGCTCGGAGAAGCCATTGGCGGTAGGATATGTGGATCGACAGTATCCTGTAGAGGGAGTTCATTAGGGTCTGTCAGGGAGAATGGGTACACTTCGTGCTAATCAAGTTGAATAAGAAAATAGCACAAATACGCGAACGACGCAATGATACGCAACAGTGACCGGATCAGAGATGACTGGCTGAACTTGTGCTGATGTGGCAGTGGGGTTGTTGTAATACTTCGTGAAGACTGAGGTGGGAAACATGCCAGGAGCAGTGAAGTTCTGAGGGACAATCAATGACGCCATAGCAATCCGAGCAGCTTGAAATCCTGAGGTCAAGACAGCAAGAACAGCCCAATGCATCTTTGAAGTCTAGGTGCAAGGAGCGTGGTTGGATGACCTGCCAATCGAGACCTTTCATTTATATGAACTAATAGAAGAAGTCCATGCGGGTACTTGACCATGTGGGTTGAACATTCGGCGAGGTGGTTCAAGATGTACGGCATGAGGATTAGGATGAGCAATCTATTACTTAGCTTCTACGCACGTTTACTTTATGCCGAAGAGCCGGGATCACATGTAGATTACTATTACGAGCATGAGTACTTACCGAGATTTCACGCTGAGCATCCTTCGACAGCGCCTATAGAGTGAGGAAAGACCTCAAACATCCGCTGAGATGTGAATAGAATGAACACAAGAATTTATCTGTACAGTGTCAAGACATCTCAAAGTACATACATAATTGTGGATGCAACAAACAAGGACCAACACGTGCACCACCCCTTTTACCCTTTCACTACTCACTTTCCGTTAACCATGAATGCATGACGCATTGCTTCTGATGAGGATAATACCCCTTTCTCTTTGACAAACACTTGGAGATGTCAACTCATCATTCTCCACGATAGGGCTCACCATCCAGGTGCAAGCATTTCATCTGCAGCTGAGCTTCCAATGGCCTGCCGGCGGTCGCAATGTCTAGCTAGGAACAGATAGGAACGTAATCAACAGTTTTAGAGCTACAAAACGTCACCGGTGGTAGCAAAAACCAATGAACTGGATACCACTTGGTACTGTTGATGTGCCTGGACCTTCGGACGCTTTGCTCTTTTCGTGAATTCTCTTTGGCGATCGTTCTCTTTGTCAATCCTCCTCTTTGGTGATGATCCTCTTTGGCGATTCTCTCTTTGGCTTTGCTAAACCTTTAAAGTCAAGGTAAGATGACTGTTTCAGTATCGAAGTACACAGCTAGTGAAATCCTCACCAAACCTCTTTTTACAATCTGTAAATCGCAATGTCCTACTCCAATCCTCTTCATCCTCCAGTCCGCTCTTCAAATATTTCACAATACTCCAGCCTGGAAGGCGCCGCGGGCATCACTAGGTTTCTTTCTCCTACGCGTCATCGCCTGCCCCAGCAGTCCTATAAACCTTCTTCGAAGTGGGATCAAGCCATGGGACAGAGTGTTCGTCTGCACGCTGCAATTCAATTCGACCATATTGGCTATACTGGTCAGGGAATACAAATGCGCGAGCTTTCAGCTCGTAGCGACGCTGCGATAGCTGCTATGATGCAAGGTGCAGGAGATGCAGTCCTTTACCATACTGGACGGGAACGTATCACGTTCCGCATTGTTGTAAGCACCTCTCTTCCCAACTGTTCCATAGTTATAACGAAACACAATCAGTGGCCGGGATATGAGCACGTTGAGTGCTGTGATCAATTGGTGATCAACTCTGGTGGACGCCCTATCACTCGCGCTCAGCTCGGTAAATCTGTTGCTCAAATTTTTGCTCGTTTCGTAGAGGTTTGTTACTCCGTCAGCCTTCTTGTTGTCAGGTTTACTTATAATTTAATGACTAGAAAACGCGTAACGAACCGTCTCGCTCCTCTCAATGGAACCTGACCTCTTCCGGTATCCGGTTTGAACACCTCGTGCTTGTGGCTTTAGTCAACGTGTGGGAAGGTGTATGGCAGGCAGATGTCGCAGTTGATCTTCGCTGAGATCGATCCAATCTCTGACAACGCTGGATACCATGGAATACTCATCCAACCTTTGTATCAATAGCACATTACTTGTATTTGTAACTTGAATATTTGACAATCTGTGATTCCACAATCATCAGAACAAATTCGCTTTGAAAACCGATTCTCTTGGCCTTGTAGCCGCACGAATATAGTAGGAAATGAACATCAACAGCACAACGTAGATACTGATTATTCACATGACCTTCGAAACTAAGATATACTGTATCACCTGTACATAGACACAAATGAATTCTACAGGTTTCCATAAGTAATGATAGTAATGTAAATGAGGAGGCGACATACCTTCAGAAGCCGAACACGAACAAGAGTGCCGTGACAAATGAGAAATGCGCTTGTGGTACATAAGGTCGGCTCGGGATGAATGCACGAATAAACTCAAGACAAGCCAGAAGTAGTTTGGAGGGAGAGGCTCTGCGTGTGAGGTGCACGCTCGGGTGTCCGTACGCAGAGATGGTTTACATGAAAAGAGAATAAGGTCTATACAAAGAATATCAAACATACGGCAGTGGCATAACGCGTAGATGCCACGATGAGCGCAAGAATACGACGCCTGCATACACCAGGGCGCACTCAAGTCGGCAACCACGGTGTACAGGGCATACACATACTGACCGGGCATGCAATGCGACCAATGGCGTAAAATGCGACGCATATACATACAAGACGGTGCAGACATCCATTTCTCAAGTTGCAGCTCACCTTGTCTAGGGACAGTTCGTCCAAAGGCCTGCAGAATGAATGTTCATCAGCTGCCATCCGTCATACTTATGGACACGTGCGGCCTCGCATGGTCCTTGCAAGGTTAGAGTCCGACGAAGGCGAACGCGCTGCTCGAGCGCGGCGTGTAAAGCAGCCATGACAACTGTCCCAGGGGATCCCCCAGGGTTGGAAACCAACCTGGAACAGGCTGGGACCAAGCTAGAACGACTCTTGCCTTGCAACGGAGTTTCTGGGGGTAGATGAGGTCTCTGCGCACTGGGGAAAACGAGTATCCGGCTCCCGGGGTGGGACGATGACGCCATGGAACTGTAGGCAGTCGAGAGCCCCCCGAAGCGTTTTTCCGGCCCAGTTGCCTTGCTCGTCTGGTTACGCGGGTTTTTCCCGCCCCCTCTGTCCTCCCCGCCCATGTCCGATCTAACGATGCCTGCCTCGAATTTCCCTGTAGCCCGCGCGACCTCTACCAGGAGGTACCATAACTCAGGTGATAATTGCAAACCATGTAGTGCACAGGTAGCCGAACGACGCACGACGCAGTGAAGATGTCAAAGAGACTACTCAACGAATTGACTCGTTCCCGGTTGGCTCGAGGTAAGTCGCTTCAAGTCACGCAATGTCACATTTCGAAATCCTTGGCTTCGGACCTCATTCCTCCCGTTCTTCCTTTCCGAGAGACGCCATTTCTTCACGCATCTCGACGTACACTTCGATTATCAAGACTTTCCGCATTCTAGCCATTACATTATCCAAAAAGTATAAATGAAATCGATAAAAGGAAGACATTTAATCAGTGCGGTATGCATATAAAAGCTAGAAGGTAGCATGATACATCCAATCTTTGAGTCGTTGGTCGGATTATACAGGAAGACTTTGTGAGTCAACTGTCCTGTCGCTAATGCTTGCGACTTCCTTTGTCATGCAGACCAGTACAGAGCCCTTCTTTGGATTAGTCGTGTCAGTTGCGTACGTCCCAGTGGTCACCTTGAATAAAGGTCGTCGTGATAAAAATATGTTTTACATAAGGAATACATACTATTTGTGGCTTGCGTAAGTTTGTACTATCAGAGTACAGTTCAATCTGTGGCGTAAATAGTTAGGATAATGACTTCAACATGCTGGTACTTGACGGTAGCAATCATACCTGTTGTACTGGCCGTTCATCGTCTCCGAATAATACATTGTGCCCAGTTCCGTCGACAATCTTCCTCCAAGCTGAGCGTGCATTGAGTGTCGACAGTAAAACGTTGCTGTACAGTTTTGATAGTGAAAAGTCCCAGACAAAATTACTGTTCAGCGATATGAGGAGTATGCACCAGCTAATTTGCATGACCAACTGACATTGTGGTATGCTTGTATCAATCAGTAGTGAGAATTACAATGTAGGTAAATGGCATGGAACGACTGACTGGGAGTACAAGGAAGCATATCACGTCAAGGGTCGCAAAAACAGCTGTAAGAAATCCTGTTTGGATAGTCCATCGGACTATCTATAAATACCCCCAGTGAGTCATTCTTCCATTCAATTATCGCAACACCGACCCTGTTGATGGTATCGTCGGTTTTAGAGAACCCTGTCTTCCGTCGCATCTATGTTTGAAAGAAGTGGGTTGAACACATGTACTACATTCCCAGCTTTGCCACATGATTTCCAAGAGAAGGAGCGTACCAAGTTCACTGATAACGAGATCGTGATTGTTACATCCACAATTGCAGATGACAGCAGCCATAGCAATGCAGGCCAGTGAAGCTCGGGTTTCCTGGAGTACCGCCGAACGTGGACAACCGTGGTCGTTAACCAGACTCCGCCACCTTGTAGTTTTGAAGTTATTATCGAGGACGTATTGATGCATTAAGATTCACTCGCCGAAAGATGCAAGCGCGAGGACACAAATTGCGACAGCGAGCCAGGTCTGTCTACTGATAATTTTGATTCGGTAGGCGATGAACATCTGAATCGGTGTCGAAATAATCACGGTAAGGAGCGGGTCTGAGTGCATGTGATGTTGTCATCCTTCAGGTTGGTTAGAAAGAAAAGAGAGGCATACCGGTGGGTAAGACTTGAAATAGAGTCAGTTAAACGTCACCTAGATGAAAAGACACTCACACAGAGGAAAAAACGTCGTCGCGTCCATTGTTCCTAGAGAATGGGATACACACAAAACATCTTGCAAGAAAGAAGAAAGCTGTCTCACCATACTTCTGCACCAATGGTTCGTACATGATCAGCATATCAAAGGCAGTATTGAGTGTCTCCACGAGGAATAAAAACAGGACCTCCGCTCAAGTCAGTTGGAATTTTCAGTACAGTACTCGCTTGCTTACAAAGAGCCGCATTGGCAAACGATCCCTGATGTCATGAGCAAGCTTGACGTCCACAGGAGCATTCAATACTCACTTTTTGTACGCCCGATAGTATATCAACACCTAGCAAAAGGGTAATGCGTAGCAAAACTGGAAGGTAGTCAAACCCCTACTTGAACCACCAGAACCTGCCCAAGAAATGAGTTTCCGCAGCAACAAATCCTTTTACCATACCCCGTAGAGGATGGAGTTCACAAAAGCCCCTGCCCGCGCATTGGACTCAATTCAGGATGATATCATGCTTTAAAGCAGCAAAGGTATTACCAATTAGCATAGGACCAAAGCTACGACGAAATCGATCAGACGCAGGTTCTACAGGTAGAGTTGTGGATATGTACTCACAGTAGTTGAATAGCGGCCATTTGTTCTGTTATTTAAGAGAGAGGTGTTCTAATTCGCCCAACTTTGAAAGTGGATAGTTAATAAGGGGAATATCGTGATGGATCAACACCTTCAGAAATGGACATCGTTGATCTTACCATCCCATCGACGGCTTGTGTTCTGGGAACAAACGTCATTATTCTAGACATATTGATAATTGCCTTGCGCGCGTATCGCCGCATCAGTCATGGAAGAAATCAACTTGTGCCTTGTGCCTTCGTCAATATGGCAATGGATTCCCGGAGTCGAAGTCTTGTGAAGGATCCGGGAAGGCTGTGATTGAACTTGGATTTAACACTTACTTGATGCATAGACGGATTTGTTTCACAACAGACGAAAGCCTGAGAAACGAATGACTGGGTTTAGACAAATTTTGGATGTGGGGAAATAGTGTAACAGTAGAGTGTATTTGCAACGCCAGTTGAATTGGAACTTGAACTCAGTTGAATTGGAATTAGGCACAAATGATGGACATGTTGATTGACAGTGCGATTGATCCTCTTTCCTTTTGAGGCTGCGTGACAGGTCACAGCTCCTCTGCCAGACCATCTTGACTCGCATTCTCACCGTCGCGTCGTCGCGTCGTAACTATCAAGTTATGTGCAACATTTCCAGCTATAGATCGAGGTTGTTGTAGCGCTTGCAATGCGTCAGAATGGATTCAGACCGAGTCGTGTGACAAGGCAGGTAATCTCGGCACACGGCAATCATGCCGAGAATTTTCACTCGGGTCGTTATTCGCTTGCACTAAAAGTTGTGAAAACTCACGTTGCAAATACACTCTAGTGTTTGAGAACAACTGTCAAATTTCAACTGTCAATGACCAATCTCGTGACAACTGAAAGCATTGATGTTCACAAGCCCGATGAATCTGATCTCGCAGTCAATACTAATGTTAAACATCTTGTACGCAGGTGTAGTGAGCTAAATCCATTGAATCCTGGCATGTTGAGTAGTAAATGATCATGTGCAGTTATTCTTTTCCTCCCAGAGGATCTCCTCTGGAAACATCTTCTGGTGAAGAGAGTCATCAAGTCACTTCAAAGATTTTGTAGTCGGTTACTGATTGAATCATTCATTGATCTTTGAAAACAAGGTCAGCACACGAGCTCTGTCAAAAGATTCCAATGCTGTTGTCAAATCTGTCCAGACCACAGAAAATGACAACTTTGTTAGAATCCTGACAGGTGACAGCAGAGTGGGCTAAGCATAACAACACGAGTTATTTGTTTCAGCAGGCTAAATATGAAGAAACAGAGTGAACAAGGAAGATCAATTAAATTGATGGAGTCCTTGTAGAGCATTTGGAGTCTTCATTGTTTAGACTAGAGAATTAGAAGATGATCTGAGGCTAAAATTGTTCTGTGGACACATCCTACTTACTATGCTCAGTATGCGCAGTTATGCACCTTGATATCTCAATAGTTATGATAATCCATGGTATGGTCAGTAAGCAGTAATGTATAACCAAGGTGGCAACCCACTCACCCTAAGTCTGGTGAGTCTGATCTATTTGAATTCAGTACTTATACTCTACTTTATATGCCCACTTCACCTTAAACCAGAGTTTGCAACAAAACAAAATAACTGCTCAGGACCTGTCCACCTTCTGCTCCTATTGGTTATCAAGAAAACAGATAGTGGGGGTGGCTGGGGATGGTAGCCAGAGATTGGATCATAAGGAGCATGGGTCAGCTTCACCATATTGGAGACAGGGTGAAGTTTGCGCAGTCCAATTGACAACTCAAACCTGTATGGCTAAGGGTCCAACCCTACTGCACCTGGCCTGTGTGGCAGCAAGTTCCATGCAGGTGCAACAAACGAGACCAGAAGAGAGAGAGGTCTGACTTATGACTGGAACTGGAGGTCCGTGGATTCAGAATGAGCCTGGTGTGGCGTGCCTCCGTCAATCAGTATGAGTAACACTCCTGTAGACGATGTATAAGTACGAGTCCTCAGTCTATGCAATAGAACTCAATTATATTGACCTGTAGATGATGTATAAGTACGAGTCTACAGGGCAAGTAAGTACTAGCCCGTAAGTATAGGTAAATAGAATGCGTACCCTCAGTCTATGCAATAGAACTGAGGGTAAGTCCTAATCTGGTAAGTATTTTATAGGGAGACGATCGGTGGCTGGGTAGTTGCTATACAGTACCAATCAAGGGGTAAAGTAATCTGGAGGGTTTTTACGGAGAAAGGAATGTGGCGAAATGACATGGGATACTTCCAAATTGGGAAGTGCCCGGTTCGAACCTCGTAGGGTGCTCGAGTTTCTTCAACAACTCCCACCTGACGGAGTGCCCCACAACATCATCGAAGCTCATCTCTCAAAAACTCCCCAACAATTCCCATCCTCCTTCTGTTCCTGTCGACAATGTTGTGGGCAAGGGCCTTGGTGAGCAGATCAGCGGCCATATCTGCAGAGGGACTGTACGTGGGCTTAATCTTCCCATCGAATGCTGCTTGGTGCAGCCAGAACCAGTGGCGGTCAAGATGCCTGAGACGTTCCATATGTTCTGGCTGTTTGGTGACGGATATTGCAGACTGGTTGTTGATGTTGAGGGTGAGTGGCACAGACTGTGGCATGCCTATGTCCACCAGAAAATTACATAGCCAACACAGTTCATGCCCTGTCTCACTTGCAGCAACAAATTCCGCCTCAGTAGTGGAAAGGGCGACAATGGATTGCAGCTTCAACATCCAGCTGACCGCTCCACCGGCGACCATGAGGACGGAACCCGTAGTGGAGCGCCCATTGTCGGGGTTGCTACCATGACCTTGTGCGCGCTGGCAGAGTTAGCATAGATTGTGCCATTCCCACCTAGGTCTACTCCGCTGTCCATATAGAGTTGCCCAGCAAGAAGTAATGCTTTGTCTGAACTTGCGTTCAGGACGAGGTTTACCTCCTGCTCCCCATGGTTGTCAATGCCTCCAATGTTGACGTCCCACAGGAGCTGCTCTGGGGGTTCCTCTGGGTAGGGTGACGGTGGCAGTGGAGAGGGTGGTTTGGATACTAGTGGCAATTCCTTGGTGTTCTGGTGCTCTATTGCATCATAATAGCCTGCATTGGGGTTCCGGGCTGGAAAACGCATGCGCTGGCTGGGTTCGTGTGGTGGTGGTGGAGGTTTGACTCTCCTAGGTGCTCTTGTTGGTGCTGCATCTGGCACGTCTTCACCGTTGCCCTTAACGTTAGCTCCCACCAGTCTGTGGAATACTCCCACTGGTTTGTTGTCGTCGCTGTGATCACCGTTGTCATTGTCATTGTTGTTGTTGTTGTCATTGTCATGATTGTTATTGTTGTCATTATGATTGTCATCGTCGTCTTTGGGAACTGTGTGCTCTGGTGGCGGGGCACTGGAATCATATGACTCGTACCTAGGCAGCGCATCAAAAGCATCCAATGGAGGTGTGGGTGGCATCTTGGAAGGGGAGAGGCCTGGGAATGAAGACTTGTCAAACACAACGTCTCAAGACGTGACAACCTTCTTTGTTTCCAGGATGTACACCCTCCAACCTACATGGTTGTCAGGGTATCCGACAAATATGCCGGCCATAGTGTGACCCTGTAGTCCCCAACGAGCACGTAAGCTGCGCAGCCAAACACTCTCAAGTGCCCAATACGCGGTTTTCTGAGCTTGTATGCCTCAAATGGGGTCATGCTGTGGGGGAGGGCGGACATTGGACATTGGTTGTGTACGTGCCTGTAGGTACTCAAAGCGTATGTTCAAAAGCTTTCTAGTAAATTTGCTCCAGCAAGCATGGATGTGACAGCCTCCTCAATTGTCCTGTTCATGCACTCCACAACACTGTTTTGCTGGGGCATTGCAGTGTTTGTGTACTCCACACAAATTCCTTCGGACTTGCAGTAATCAACGAACATGCTGGACATGTATTTGCTGCCTTTATCAGAATGAAAACATTTGATTGTCTTGCCTGTCTACTTTTCTGCCTGAGCCTTAAAGACCTGGAACGCGCGCAGTGTGTCACTCTTACTGTACATGTCGCATACCTCCATCCATTGGGTTGTATTGTCTGTGAAGGTGACCCACCATCTTTGATTAGACTGATGTCCTCCAACTCTCATCGGCCCATGCACGTCGCTGAAAACTTGTTTGAGTGTCTCCATTGCACAATCTGCTGTGTGTGGGAAAGGTGCTTGATGTTGCTTGCTCTGCAAGCATGGCTTGCAGATGTGGGGTAGCGGCGCATCCAACAAGATTTGCAGGTCTTCAGTGAGCTGCTGAGTAATGAGCTTCTCTAATCTGTCTGCTCCAAGATGACACATTCTCCTGTGCAGGAGTGTTATATCAACCTTTGGAGCTGTTGTTGGGCCGGCATATGTCACATTTGCAGCATATTTGGGTGAAGACATGATAGTTTCCCCATCAAGATATGACGTTAAATCTTTACCAATTGTGGCGGTGAACATCGGTTTGTCGTTGATGGTGAAAAGGACTTTGTGGCTGTTAAAGGTTACGGTGACTCCGGATTTTGCAATGAGAGAGGTAATGGAGAGTAGATTGTTGGCAAGATTGGGTACAAATAGCACATTTGTGAAAACAACGTTGTTAAGCTTGTCTCCACACTGATCCTTCCCTTCAGGCCTAA
Organism: Termitomyces sp. T32_za158; assembly: GCA_018857265.1. Lineage (NCBI taxonomy): Eukaryota > Fungi > Basidiomycota > Agaricomycetes > Agaricales > Lyophyllaceae > Termitomyces > Termitomyces sp. T32_za158. Next base: position 4,620 of record JABAJZ010000038.1, on the reverse strand, counting down.
ACTTCACTGACCCCTTTTCCACTGAGTACACTGTTGCCCTGTTTGCATCTTCTGTCATGTTGTGGTCACCTAACATGACGTCTGCTCTACATGTTGGGTTGTTTTTGAAAAAACCGTTGAGCTCATGCCAAAATGCTTCGCTGTCTTTACCATCATGTTCAGTGACGCTAGGGGCGTAGACATTTAGTATGTGTAAGACCTCTGCCCTGTGCCAGTTAACTTTAACTAAGATCGCTCTACCTGGAATGATCACTGACATCTGGGCTCCTTGGGTGTTTATCAGGTTTTTATTGAGTACAGTAGCTACTCCCCCTTTGCCAGAGGGGTTCTCCGGATCTGGTGAGTGGAAGACACACATTCTCTTGCCGAAGAGGGACTCAATATTGTTTTTCCTTTCATCTGTTAGATAGGCTTCCTGAATTGCCAGAATTCCAATTTTCTTTTCTCTAACAAGTTGATTAACATGGTTCTATTTACTTTCCGTCCTTGCAGCACCCGCATTTCTGAAACCTCTAATATTGAGGGTTGCGACACGAAGTGCTGCTTTTGTATTCTTGTCAGAGCTACGGTTGGGTGTTCTATTGACCTGACCCGCTGTCAGTAGTAGTCTTTCTCCAGGATCTGTACGTCTGGGTGAATGTTCCGGTGGTGATGTGGGGCTCCTTGGGGAAGGGTTACCCGCTGTGTGAGGGCTCCATGGGGAGAGCGTGGTTGTGCTGGTTAGAGCAGGGTATGTTTGTTGAGTACCACCTCCAAAATCTCTATATGACTGGACCCTCCAGCATCAGAGATGCGCGAACTGGTGACGGGTAGGAAAAGACCAGGGGTGTTGTTCAGTAATGTTTGAGCAGTTGATAAGACTTACCGAGTAGCCAACCATGCTATCTCGGGGTGAGTTCATTTCCCAAGGACTCAGGGGGGACGTTGCCTCAGGGGGACTCATAACTCTGCAAGTTTAGTTTTGAGGGACCATCGGCTTAAGCAGGACTGCTGCACAGCACCTTCCTCTACTTTGTGTAGACTGCTGTTCTTTGTCACACGACTGGGTGAGGCTAGACCTACATGTACCACGTGTGGCCAATATATTTTGGTCAGCCCCATAGTGGGGGGGGGGGGGGGATTTACCAACTAGACCTTCAATGTCTTGCTTGTGGGGCCATGTAGGTGATCAAAGAGACCAAAACAGATAATGACCGTGGCCGCCTCTGCCTGCAAAGCCCCTTCCTCCTCTAAATCTGAAGCCTCTGCCCCTACCTCTGCCCCTCATATTGCTGGGGCCTAGATCCCCGCTTGCATTTACATCCCTGTATGCTACCTTCCCATTTCCGTTTGGCACTAAGCTCAACGGGGGTGGTACATATCCCAGCCAACCTGGGATCATGGGAAACGGGCAGTTGGGTGTATCATGATCAATTGATTTGCAGCTGCTGCACAACAGAGTGTCTTTCCCACGTAGGGGGAATCCAAAGCCCGATGTCAGTGTAGGGAAGTTGAGAGTTCTAATTAAACTTATGAGTTCCTCATGATCATCGTTTCCCAAGCTGGAGTGCTGGAGGTAGACGTTCCAGCCCCTGAAATCACCCCTGTTTGCCACATTCCGCTTGACCTCTATGTATTTTGCGGCGATACTCTTGAGAATCTCACTCAACGTAGACTCAACTGGGTGGGAGGAACATTTTGCAATATGACGTATGATCTCTTTTGATCTTGCAATCTGGTCTCAAGCAATATTTGTCACTTTTGGCGGGGCGCCTACAGAGTTCGTGAAGGTGAGGCCGTGTATGGTGAGGGCGAAGGAGGGTCGGGGGTTCTCAAAGGCCCTGAAGATGATTTTAGCTTCCTTTGTAGAGACAATTTCTAGATTCGCCAGGTATTCGGCCTGTTGTTGCATCAGGCCTGAGATCAGCATGTGGTAGAGGGGAGGGAACCGGTCAGCCTCCACTGCAACTTTTTGGAGGGGGAAAGAAACGCCAAAGTCCTCATTGTTTCTGATGTTCACTAGGCCTTTGATTAGCGCACGAGTCTTGTCTACCGTGGCCATGCTGTTTGTTTCATATTTACCCCTGAAGAGCCTTGCCTATAGCTTGGGCGTGTCCATGCTGTTCCAGCCAGCAACTAGGTCATCTATCATGTTCTCTGTAGAGTCCAGAATAAGGTAGATCTTGGGCCACCCCCCGTGTGGTGGAGCCGTGTGCTGCATCCCTGTTGCGTTTGTAATGGTATCATTCTTGGTCTTCACATCTCTGTAGACCTCAGGAGGGGGAGGGGTTCCTGCGGCTCTCCACGTCCATTCAGGTTGGGGAGTCTCAGTGCCAGTTCCTACCCATTGTTTCTGGGTGCACTCCTGGGACGCAAGCTGGGGAGGGGAGTCCATAATGATTTTGTCACAGGCGGAGTCTGCCACCGCTGTGATGCTGAGATTGAAGGGGTCATCAGTGGGGGGTTCCACAGGGGTGGTCCCTGGTAAGGGCGTCGAGTGTGATGTGGGTCCCAGCTGCGAGGGTGGCATGCTCGCTGCCCGCGCTCGTTCCATACAGGCTGCTATAACCTCCGATGTCCCCATCGTGAAGTCCCTGCTGAAGGAGTAAACAGCTTTGCTGTGTTGCACGCTTCCCGGCAGAGGTTGTTGGGGAGTGGCATTCTTGGACACTGTGGGAGGAGTCGGGGAAGGTGATGGAGAATGGACTCTCACTGGCTGGGGAAAGTACCGGACTGGGGTCTCAAACGGTGGATCTGCAGATGAGGTGTGCCTCTTGGGTGTGCAGGGCTTCGATGGGCTAGGAGGATTGTGGCATTTTGTGCTGTCACTCTCCTTCTGCTGGCGGAATTCATATGTAAAACTGAATTTACCCACACATTGACTGGCCTGGCCTTCCATGACTTCCTTCCCTGGTGGGGGGAGACCAGGGAATTCAAGGTCGTATTGAGGACCCTTCTCTCCAGGAGCCAGCTCACACTGGGGCATCTGTGGCATTGTTTCTGTATCCGAGGGGTCTTAAATGGAGGTTAGACTAGCATTTACGCATCCTAGATGCAAGTATCACCTTGTGACATGATAATATCATCTGACATAGTCTCTGAGGCTGTAGTAGGTGCGAAAGCTTCTTACTGGGATAGCGGGGCATGGGTGGGCTTTTATAGTGGGCTGGCCCCCATTCTTTTAAGTCCCTGCCACCCTTAGCTGTCTTCCATGGGACAGCATGTATGCTGTCATGTCGCCCTGAGTCCCTAAGCCTCGTTGTTTCCAGGTGTGGGGAGGTCCCAGGACCTTTAACTGTTGTGGGTGGGTGAATGGACAGAGGTTGCATTCTCGAGACCCCAGCCTAAGTTTTTGTCCTGGAGTGTGGATGGCGGTGTTCCATCGCAAATCCTTTCCTAACGGTGAGAGTTGTGGACCATGCCTTCCTCAACCGTTTGTGGGTGACTATTCTAATCCAGGGATACAACCCTGGTATTTGCCACGTCAGTGCTGGCAGCCTTGGGCGGTTCTGCTCTGGGGCCCCATGTTTGGGGGCTCTCATTACCTGTACAGCATCTTGTGCTTTCTGGGGAGGGGGGGGGGGCGTTGGTTACATCTTTCAATGAGATATACACCTTTCGGTGTGACCACGGTTTGGGGGTCTAGCAGAGCAGGGATTAGCCACCTGCTTACATAGGAATTCCACACGTATGAACTATGTAGGTGGTGGTTCCGGATCAAGAGGCCCCCACCACACAATACTTGAACCTTATGATTTTGGCATGGCCAACGACCAAGAATGGTTCATGGATGACCTTATAGGTCATCAGTGGATGCAGTTGGGAGACCTCAAATTCGAGGTATGCTGGAGCTTAGGGGACACTATGTGGAAGCTCCTAGTAAACTGTAAATTGCTTGCAGCAATGGATCAGTATTTGGAGTTGTAGGGTGTTAAATGCCCTCATCATCTTGCATGATGCACATAGAGTGCATGGAGGCCATAATTTGGCTAAGTTCAAATGATGGCCAGACAGTGTGGTCTTGTTGACTATGGCAAAGTCCGATGACATGTGCTATGTGGCTGGAACTTTATAAGTGTTTGTCTGCCTGGCAGACTTTAGAGATTTTTTTTCTCTTTTCTGTTTCTCTTTGTCTTGACACATCATGGACATGTGGACTAGGAGGCCCTCCGAGACCTGGAAAGAGCTCACAGAGCTCTGGACTGGGGAAAAGACCCATACAAGGTCACCAAAAGTCAGCAGTACAACCAAATTATTCAAGAAGTGTAACCGCTAGGGTTACTTGTAGTATATACATCGCACTTATCGCGCCTAATTGTACCATATTTGGTTCCCAACACGCGCCCTTAGCGCGCGTCTGTAGATTACGTAATACTCAACATCTTGTATTCACAATGTATCTAGTCTAATCCGATAATTTGGTCTGATTCAGCTACTGCGTGAAACACGCAAGATTGTTCTATCTGTAGCCAACGGCTACATTTTTTTGAATCTTCTGCTATTGGTTTTAGACTCTGGACTTTTGTTACCATACTAGGCAACACATCAAACTTCTGAGCTTCTTTTTTCTGCCACGTTGAAACCTAGTGCTCATGGCTGACTCATCGGAGCAACCACCTGGTTTCCTGGAGCCACCAAGTG